>JAZDUH010000479.1:0-221266 GCA_036419115.1 Scarus forsteni
TTAGCAATTAGTCACAGACATTAGTTCATGCATGGTATCCACTGCAGTAGTCAGATATTTGGAATCAATTTTACACCCTTAAGGTTGCAGCATCATGTCCAACTACAAGGTGGAAAATTAACAAACCCTTGTCTCAAGTTACAAAAAAATATTGTCTTCCAATCCAAAAAAGTTGAAAAAGGGTAAACTGTGTATTATGTCTGTATTTATATTTCACATCATTTTGTATTTTTATTCTAAATTTTGGTTCAATTCTCAAGTGAAGGTTTGATTACACAGCATCAATACAAATACAATAGTGCTTTTGTTTTTATCTTCTCTAATTAGATGATTGTCATCAACGTGTTTCTGGATCTTAGGTTCCATTAAATTAATATTTATACTGTTGATGTACAATGAAGTGGACAGATGCAGAACTCTCTTGAAATATAAGGCAGAAAAAAAATGATCATGATTTTTAACTTGATCAGACATTTTAAAAAAGTAGTCCTTTGTGATTAGATAATTCATGCTTGATAGGGATAAACCTATCACTGCCAAACAGGGGCATACTTACCATTAGGCTGACACAGCCAGTTGTCTAGGGCCCCAAAATTTCTAAGTGGCCTTTAAACATCCCATAGAAATGTTTGAATAAAGTTTTCTTTCACAGCAGTTATTAGTTGTTTAGGTTTAATTAACACACTGTAGTATGTAGTAGAAGAGATCAACATCCATATTAAATGATTATTTTGTCAGTAGACCTCATACATTTGATGGCATTGCTTTTATTTACAATCTTGGAAAATACTGGAAATACTTTAATTCCTTTTTGCTCTTGCTCTCGCGGAAAGCAGATGCATTATCTCCCTGTCTTCCTCCTGCTCTTATCTTCACTGCTTGCTCATCTTGTCTCTGTGCTCTCTCTGTCTGAATTACTGCAGCCTCTTTCTGCATTTATCTCTAAAAATCCAAAAATCATGGAATTGATAAGCTGGTCTTTTACAGTTCTTCACGGTTCTTAACACACAACAATCGATAATTTGGCACAGTTTGCAAAACCTTAACTTCAAGTAGCAATTACTCTGCCCAATTTGCCACATCTAAACACTCCTTTATCTGAATTAGACTCTGACTTTCCTTCTTTACACTCTTATGTCAATTACGCATCACCTTGTTGTCAAAGTTGTACACACAATGGTCAGTTGTTGCACACCCAGCCCAATTGAAATCTCAAAGCATCAACCCACAACACACAAGTATGCAAATCTCTAAACACCCAGGTCTGGCGAGCAATTTTCAATCAGGAGAACTGCAGAATAAAAGGGCCTTGAGCCTCTGCTTTGTTTGGTGAGCACTGAACAATGGACAACGACAACCAGAGAAGGAGAGGGGGAAAGAGGGAGAGTGAGAGGAGGAAGAGGAGGAGGAGGAGTAAGAGAAGGATGAGGATGAAGAGCAGGAGGATGAGGAGGCGATGGAGGAGGCCTGTGGTAATGATAGAGAGACCATCCTCTGCGATGTGGATTAGGCCCTCTGGCCAGATAGAAACAGGAGACTTGATGTGGTCTAGTGTAACATTTTGACTTTTTTTTAAAAGTCAAAATGCCTGTGCACTGAAACACTGTAAATAAAACAATGATCTGCTGCATACTTGTGATATTTTATGTTTGAAGAACTGGGCCTAAACAGACATTTCCAAAAGGAAATTCTCATGAGTCAATGCCATTCACATTGTGTGCTGCATTTCTATAATTGGGTTTTCAGTTTTGCACTTCAGGGTGCTGTGAATGCTTGGTAGTGTCGGCAAATGCTGAGCTGTGTGTATCAATTGACTGGTATGTGTGTGTCATTGGAGAATGTGGCTGTGTGTACCAAATGAGAACACGAGTTCCACTTTGTGAACAGTAAAGAGATTTGATGGCAAAGAGTCATCTTGAAAAGAAAGTGTCAGGTTTAGCATTTTGTGTGTGAGGCTCTCAGGTTTGTGTGTACAATTTGAAGGAATCCGTTAGTGGTTTGAGAAACGTGTGTTAAGAACTGTGAAAAACTGCAACACCATCAACCAAATTTTATTGACGAGAAGAGTGGGCAACGGAGGACCCGCCTGCCCTCATACTTCATAACTGGATTTATGATAACAGGTAACCTGCTGTTTGGTTCTTGGAGTTTCCTGATTTATCTCAATGATTTTAGGATACTGGCAGCACTTTTGGCATTTGAGAAACTGCCTGTCATGACTGGAGGAATTTGCTTAGCTGTCAACACTCAGACTCATGCAACATGTCAGCCAAATCCCAGGATGCAATTGCCTTTTTTTTTCTCCTTGTCTGCATTATCTATCTTGCTGAGCACCGTTGACAGTGTTGAAAAGACCAATGCATTATTTTTCTAAGTAGTGAGAGATATGTTAATATGATTTACATCTACCAGTGACCATCAGCAGCCCTCCCTGTAGTCTACTCCATCAAATCAAATTTTATTTAACCCCTAATGTGAGCTGAAGTGTGAAAGAAGGGCAAGATGCAATTCTTGAACTCTTTTGCAAGTTGGATACCACCATGGAGAAGATGACAGCTCGGCTCAGCTAAATTGGCCACACAGATTTGTTTAATAAGAAATACTATCTGAGAACCAGAGAGACTTAAGACATGATGGAAAATTACAGTCTGCCTGACCCAAACAATTTCTTATCTGTTTTGGCTCCCTTGTTCTGACCTTGGGGTTGGTATATCTCCATTCTCCTGGAATGTGATGAAGACAGATTCTCTCCCCCCATATAAACATTGGTTATTTATCTAGTTACTTAAGCTGTCAGATGACTGCAACAGATTTTAAAAGCAGGACTAGGGGCCAAATTAACATACTCGCCTTCTGTCAAAATTGAACTAAATTACCAAATTTGAGGAAATGTATTTTGTTTTGTTTATTACCTGGTACAACATTATACAATTTTGTAACTTTTATCAGCACAGTGCAGGGATATAAAGAGCCCCAATTACTGTGTTAAAAAGGTTCTGCCTTCCCCAAAAACGTTCCTGTGTCTCTTTCAGACAGACTAATGAAAAAGAACTGAGCCATGCAACAAAAATGTAGGACGCCACTGATCGAGAGAGTGAAAGATGGTCACACCCCAAAATGCACTGTGTCATGGGCTTTGAGAAAATGTTAAAATGTAAGTATATCATAAATGCCTTCAAATTAACCGTCAAGCAAGAATCTCAACCCAAGATAAGAAGACACATTTCTAAATATTAACAAAAAATTTGACTTACTTTCAAAGTCCAGCCTGGTCCCATTTCCAAACAGAATGTGTCCACATGAGACAACAGCGCAGTAATACGTCCCAGCATGAGAAACATTCAGGCTCCTCAGAGGTAAGTTGTAGACACAGGTGTTTGTTTCTGTGCTGTGTCTCCTCTCACACTGATGGTTCCTGCCTCCATGGGTGTAAATGAGTCCTGGATGAGATTCTTCAGAGTCCTTGAACCAGTAAACACTGTGTTCTCCATCACAGCCCCCAGTGTGGACTGTACAGCTCAGAGTCACAGAGCCTCCATGCTGGACGGCTTCAGATTCAGACTGATGGACCAAAGCTGGGACGGTGGAACCAGAACCCTTAACACTCACCAGAGTGCCCTCTGCAAACTCAAATGTGACCGAGAGGCTGGTTGCGCAGTAGTAAGTTCCTGTGTCAGAAACACTTACATTCGTTATAATCAAGTGATACCGATTTGTTCCAGCCTCCAGTCTGAAGCGTGGGTCGTCCTTCCATTCATTCTCAAATGAAGACTTTTCATTGGTGTCATAGAAAGATATCATGCGTTTTGGTTTTTGTCCGAAAGGTTGCTTATACCAGAAAAACCTCTTCACCTTTTTTCTGGGAACACATGTCACAGTTATGTTGTCACTGGCAGATATGAAAGTTTTCTCCTGATGAAGAGATGAGGACGGATCAGCCGTCAGAGCTGAAGAGATGAAAAACAGAATAAAAGTCAAATGAAAGAAATTGCAATCCAGTCTGTATAATTAGACTTTGACAATTTAGAGACAAGTTCCTGGGCCAGACGGGCCAAAAACGGATCAGTAGGAAGACATTTTACCTCTGCTCAAATGTTATATTTTTGTCTGTCTCTTTGTCTTTTCATGATCAAGATAACTTAAGATCTCCACAGATGTTGATGACATTTTCTAGGAATCATGGAAATGGCACATGGAGGAACCAGAACTAGACTTCAGTGGTGATCCAGACATTTTTAAAGGATTTATTAACACTGCGGAAAAGGCATTTTTGAGAAACTTACAAATAATTCTCAGTACTGCCTTAAAAAAATTGAAGTTAAACTATCTGTATTTCAGCCTGATTTGCCACAACAACACTGTTCACTTTATGAGAGCATGCAAAATGGAGAATGTTCTCAAAATTCTTTAAATAAATGGCTTTTTGTTATTCTTTACTTGACACTAGCAAATTGAACTTGTTGATTTGAAGCTTAAGTGATTTCTGTAGAGGTCTTTATGAAATATTATCGATGCATTTGAGACAAAAGTTGTTCAATAAACTTAATCAAACCCCTTAAACCAATAATATTATGACAGCTACGTTTGCCATACTTTTGTTACAGACATTAAATAGGATTAATTCATGTTCATGAAAACGGATAAAATTCCTAAAAGAAAATCTTCAAGCTAGTTACTTATCATTTTGTCCCATGGCAGGTATTTTGATGATCTAAACGATGTAAAAATAACTCACCGTTTTTCTCCAGGATGAAGAACATCAGACAGAAAAGTGACTTTGGAGATGTCATCATGTTCAGATTTCAGAGCTTAATGTGAAGCATTGTGGTCTTTCTGAGTCTTCACAGAGGGGGCTGTCTTTAATCGACCAATCACCTCTTTATGTCCTCTTAAGGAAATAAGATCACATGTTCACAGCCAGCAGCAGTCCCATTGACCTGATCTCACCTTTTTTCTCTCTCAGTATGGAGTGAACTCTACATCTCCAAACTTCACATGACAGCAGTTTTCCTTGGTGTCTCTCACTGTTCTTTGTTTTCACAACTATATTTCATTTATGTCCACCTTTGATGAAATATAAATTTTCTACACAGTATTGAATCTGATTTTTGTGTAGAGCATGTTTAAATGATCAACATTATTGAATGAAATGGTTTGTTATCTTCATTACATTGGCTTTGCTGTTTGAGCTCTATCACTCTGTCACATGTACGGATGATTTCTAGAGCCCTGGACCATCGAAACCTCATTTTTTTTTTAAATGCATTTTGGGCCATTTTGTGCCTTTATTGATAGGAGAGAGACAGTGGATAGGCCTGTGAAAGGGGATGAGAGAGTAGGTGAAGACATTCTGGAAACTGGTCACTCGCTGGATTAACATGGAATGGCAGAACTATGTATATGGGACGAGCATGGTTGCTAACCACTCCACCAAACCAGCACCCCGAGACCACATGTTTGAGTCTGTGAAACTAAAGTGAAGCTGAAATTGACTGGTCAATAAAATGATTAAATCTTGAGAAAGTTTGATTTTCAAATAGTCTGTTACAGTTCTTCATGGTTCTTAACACACAACAATCGATAATTTAGCACAGTTTGTAAAACCCTCACTTCAAGAACCAATTGCTCGGCCCAATTTGCCACATCTAAACACTCCCTTATCTGCATTAGACCCTGACTTTCCTTCTTTACACTCTTATGTCAATTACGCATCACCTTGTTGTCAAAGTTGTACACAATGGTCAGTTGTTGCACACACAGCCCAACTGAAATCTCAAAGCATCAACCCACAGCACACAAGTATAATCTCTTAACACACAGGTCGTGTGAGCAATTTTCAATCAGGAGAACTGCAGCATAAAAGGGCCTTGAGCCTCTGCTTTGATTGGTGAGCACTGAACAACAGGCAACGACAACCAGAGAAGGAGAGGGGTAAGAGAGAGAGGACATTTTGAATTTTTTTGTTTTTTGTAAATTTTCTTTAGAAATACCTGTGCACTGAAACACTGTAAATAAAACAATGATTTGCTGCATACTTGTGTGATATTTTATGTTTGAAGAAATGAGCCTACACAGACATTTTCCAAAAAGGAAATTTTCATGAGTCATTGCCATTTACATGGCGTGTTGCATTTCTATATTTGCATTTTCAATTTTGCACTTCAGTGTGCTGTGAATGCTTGGTAGTGTGCAACAAATGCTGAGCTGTGTGTACAAATTGACTGGTATGTGTGTGTCATTGGATAATGTGGCTGTGTGTACCTATGAACAGTTGAGAGATTTGATGGCAAAGAGTCATCTTGAAAAGAAAGTGTCAGGTTTAACATTTTGTGTGTGAGGCTCTCAGGTTTGTGTGTGTACAATTTGAAGGAATCCGTAAGTGTTTTGAGAAACGTGTGTTAAGAACTGTGAAAACTGTAAAATAGTTTTGTTATCATTTTGCAGGGACATCTGTCTATGTCTGCAGCTTGTTTAAGCTAACCCATATATCCAGTTAATCCCAATGAATAGTCTTCTGTTTGCAACGTTTTAAAGTTCCCCATCTTAACTTTCTTTGAAACGTTTCTGGCAATTTATCATAAATTTCACCTCATTGCATCCCTGTACTGATAACTCATTTAAGTATGTCCTGTGGTTGGGCCACTGGGGCCACAGCCTTGACTTCCCTCTCCCGTCCGTTTCATCCAGGTTTTCGTAGAGAATCTGAAGGTGTTTCCAGGCTAACTGAGAGACATAGTCCCTCCAGCCATTCCTGGGTCTCCACCAAGTTGTTCTCCAGGTGGGACGTCCACTGAGCATCTCAGCAGGGAGGTGTCCTGTTTAGAGCCACCTCATCTGGCTCTTCTTTGTTCTGAACCCCAGGTGACTGAGCCCTGGTGACCGGGTGTACATCGATGGGGCCTGGAAAGGCACAGCCTGAAGGGGAAACATGAGACCCTCCTCCTTATGAGCCCACCGCTTATGGGAGGGCCCAAGGCAGTCTGATATGATGCAAGCTGGGCAGCGGCTGAAGGTTGGACCCTCAGCAGCAGAAGCTGAGCATCACCTCTGTGGTGGGGAAGGAGCCTGAGCTTGGAAACAAGGTTGAGAGGTTCAGACGAGATGTAGTCAGACTCACTTCGACAGTCAGGGACCAGCTCATAGTCTATGAATTAGACACCCAGTTAAGATGCAATAGGCTTAGACTGAAGGGGGGATGTGGCACATTGGGCTCTATCTCTCTCTCTCTCACTATCTCTCCACATCTGCCCTTCCCCCTTTTGTTTGCTCCTGTATTCGTCTCTGGCTCTGGTCTTGTAGGTGACCTGGGATCCTTGGTGTAGACTTCCTGCGGCTGTGGAGTCACAAAGCCTCAATAACAACATTTACAGACATGACACATATTTGGCTATTAGTCCCATTCCAGTTCATAATCACTATACAAAACCCAAAATCAGTGAAGTTGGCACGTTGTGTAAATCATAAATAAAACAGAATACAATGATTTGCAACTCCTTTTTAACCTATATTCAATTGAATACACAGCAAAGACAACATACTTAATGTTCGAACTGAGAAACTTTATTTTCTTTTGCAAATAATCATCAACTTAGAATTTAATGGCAGCAACACATTGCATACCACTGTGTTAAATCGCCTTTCCTTTTAACAACACTCAGTAAACATTTGGGAACTGAGGAGACCAATTTTTGAATATTTTTGGGTGGAATTCTTTCCCATTCTTGCTTGATGTACAGCTTACAGTAAGTTGTTCAACAGTCCGGGGTCTCCGTTGGTGTATTACAGTATACGCTTCATAATGCACCACACATTTTCAATGGGGGACAGGTCTGGACTACAGGCAGGCCAGTCTAGTACCCGCACTCTTTTACTACGAAGCCACGCTGTTGTAACACGTGCAGAATGTGGCTTGGCATTGTCTGGCTGAAATAAGCAGGGGCGTCCATGAAAAAGACATTGCTTGGATGGCAACATATGTTGCTCCAAAACCTGTATGTACCTTTCACCATTAATGGTGCCTTCACAGATGTGTAAGTTACCCATGCCTTGGGCACTAATACACCCCCATACCATCACAGATGCTGGCTCTTGAACTTTACGCCTATAACAGTCTGGATGGTTCTTTTCCTCTTTGGTCCGGAGGACACGACGACCATAGTTTCCAAAAACAATTTGAAATGTGGACTGGTCAGACCACAGAACACTTTTCCACTTTGCATCAGTCCATCTTAGATGAGCTCGGGCCCAGCGAAGCCGGCGGCGTTTCTGGGTGTTGTTGATAAATGGCTTTGGCTTTGCATAGTAGAGTTTTAACTTGCACTTACAGATGTAGCGACGAACTGTAGTTACTGACAGTGGTTTCCTGAAGTGTTCCTGAGCCCATGTGGTGATATCCTTTACACAGTGATGCCGTTTTTTGATGCAGTACTGCCTGAGGGATCGAAGGTCACGGGCATTCAGTGTTGGTTTTGGGCCTTGCTGCTTCCATGCAGTAATTTCTCCAGATTCTCTGAACCTTTTGATGATATTACGGACCGTAGATGATGAAATCCCTAAATTCCTTGCAATAGCTCGTTGAGAAATGCTGTTCTTAAACTGTTGGACAATTCGCTCACGCATTTGTTCACAAAGTGGTGACCCTCGCCCCATCCTTGTTTGTGAATGACTGAGCATTTCAGGGAAGCTGCTTTTATACCCAATCATCGCACCCACCTGTTCCCAATTAGCCTGTTCACCTGTGGGATGTTCCAAATAAGTGTTTGATGAGCATTCCTCAACTTTCTCAGTCTTTTTTGCCACTTGTGCCAGCTTTTTTGAAACATGTTGCAGACATCAAATTCCAAATGAGCTAATATTTGCAAAAATAACAAAGTTTACCAGTTCGAATGTTAAGTATCTTGTCTTTGCTGTGTATTCAGTTGAATATAGGTTGAAAGGGATTTGCAAATCATTGTATTCTGTTTTTATTTACGATTTACACAATGTGCCAACTTCACTGGTTTTGGGTTTTGTAGATGTAAATGAGATGGTTAATGTAGATATTAGCATGATCTCTCTCCATGGTTGATACATTTACAGTAATTGTTTTTAGCACCACGTGGACATGACGTCCCTCTAAAAATGAGATATCACATCTCAAGAGGTCTACCTTATATGATAGGGATGCACTTGTTGTCTGGGCACCCCTAAGTTCCTCACTATCATAAAATCTTGTTTTTATTAAGAATATCATTGATTATACTTCTATAAAATGATCACCACAACCATTCAGACACGAGGACCCTTCTGAAAATGAGATGTAGCATCTCAAGAGGCTACCCTCTAATAAATCAGACGATACGTCTATGGTTCATGGATCTGTCACTAACTTTAGTTCTTACTTTAGTCCACTTGTCTCCTCTGACCTCCCTTCCTTTGCCCACACACCCGACACAGCATCGTGTGGATTTGCTGTTCATCATGAGACTGGGATCCACATTCAAGATTTCCTGCTGCTTAACAGAAGGTTTTTTCTTGCCGCCATGATGGAGGGATTTATGATTGGCTATATGGATTCATGTTGGGTTTTGGATGTTTATATTTGTATATATAGTATATGTATATATATTATATGTATGTATCTATGCATATATGTATAACCATAAAATGAAGAGTTTAATGCTCTGTTGTGAAGTGTCTTGATATAACACTTGTTATGAATTGACCCTATACAAATAAAGATTGATTGATTGATTGACATGGCTTGGGTTATGGAACCAGTCCTTTCCAGAGGGTTTGGACTCTCTTTCAGTCTGGAGTTGATGATGGTGAGAGGTGCTGGGCTGGGGTGGCAGTACTTGTTGCTCCTCATATTAGAGTTTATCCCAGTGGATGAGACGGTATCCTCTCTCCACCTTTGGGTGTGGGGATCCTGACTTTTTTTGTGCTTATGCACCAAACAGCAGCTCAGAGTGTTCACCCTTTTGGACTCCCTTGGATGGGTGCTGGAGGGTTCCTCTTCTGGGGACTCCCTCATTCTACTGGGGGACTTCAACGCTCACATCGGCTATGACAGTGAGACCTGGAGGGGTGTGATTGGGAGGAATGGCCCCCCTAATCTGAATCCAAGTGGTGTTTGTTACTGGTCTTCTGTGCTCATCACAGATTGGGATAAGGGTGTCTAATGTGCACTTGGCACCAGGACACCAGTTCAATGATTGACTTTGTTGTCGTCCTATTGGACTTGCAGCTGCAGGTCTTGAACACTTAAGTAAAGAGGGGGGTGGAGTTGTCATCTGATCACCACCTGATGGTGAGCTGGCTCCAATGGCAGTGGAGAATGCCAGTCAGACTTGGCAGACCCAAACATGTGGGGGTCTGCTGGGAAACTCTGGCAGAGTCTCCCATCAACAGGAGCATCAACTGCTAGTTACATGCTACTACCCTTGTACTTGCCCTGTACTGCTGCAATACCTGAATTTCCCCTCTGGAGTTATAATAAAGGATGATGTTATCCTATTTCAGGGAGAGCTTTGAGCATGTACAGCCAGTGCCTTGCACTGAGCTTGAAGCCCCTGTCCAATTAGACTAAACCAGAGATGTAACAGTGGTATGACATTACACCAGTTTACAGAGGAGGGTAGCTGCAGGTTTGTGCTTCAGAGGCCAAATGCTCTTGTGGTTCTGTGCCTGATAAAGGCGTATGACATTTTTAATACTTGATGTTTCAGTTACAACAGAACAGTGTGAATAACTGAACATAACAGAATAATGGAACAATCCATGCACAGTATGTTTATACATTATCACATAATGCAGCCTAAATGCAGTTTCAACTTTATTTACAGCAGGTAGCAAAACTTCTGAACTGCTTTGAACTTAAAATATGATTACTCAAAGCTGGCTATGATTCAACAAAAGACAGGAACAAAGACTGTAGATACAGCTCCAACTATTGGTGGGAGACTCGGTCACGCAACATTTGAAAGGTTTTGGTTTACCTGACACCAGGTGCAAAACAAACCAAACCAAAAAGTGATAAATAATAAATGTCTCAACTTTACCCCCTGGACCAACCAGACACAAACCTGCTAAATTTTTGTTGTAAAAGAGACTTTACTGAGAGTCCCTGACAGTAAAATCTGCAAAAACACATTTTATTTCTAATGTTGTGTCCAACAACAGACACAGACCCCATGTACTTTTTAACACATTTAACCGTCTCATAAAACCCTGCTCTTCTCCTTGTGTTACGCCATCCCCCTCTCTTTGTCAAGAGTTTCTAGTATTTTTTATCAACAAAATCTCTACCGTTAGGTCTTCGCATACTCCCTCCACCTTAGATCCTGCCATCCCACCTGTGTGTCCAGCTGTTTTCGAGCAGTTTGAGCCTGTGACGCTGGCTGAATTGTCTAAGGTGATCCAACTTTTAAGACCTTCACATTACCCCCTTGACAGCATTTCTTCAAGTCTACTTAAAGACGTTTTTAACACTGTAGGGCCTTACAAAGTGAATTTGATCAATACCTCACTTACATCTGGTTGTGTCCCAACTGCTTTTAAACATACTGTTGTGCAACCCCTTATGAAAAAAAACAGCTTAGATCCTTCTATTCTCTCAAACTTTAGGCCAATTTCCAAGCTTCCTTTTCTGTCTAAGGTTCTAGAGAGAGTAGTCCTTAACCAGCTGCAGTCATACCTAGACTTGAATGACATTTATGAAAAATTTCAATCTGGGTTTAAACCCCTCCACAGCACTGAAACAGCACTTTTAAGAGTTCTTAATGATCTTTTCTTAACTATTGATGCAGGGAACCCTGCTGTGTTGTTGCTGTTAGACCTGGCTGCTGCATTCGACACAGTCGATCACCAGATTCTTTTATCTCGCCTTGAGCTATGTGTCGGCATTAAAGGTAATGTCCTGAAATGGTTCCAATCATACTTGTCTGAGAGAACTTTCTCTGTTCACCTTGGCCAACACTCTTTGTCTGAGGCCCCTCTAGTCTGTGGGGTCCCTCAAGGCTCTATTTTAGGGCCTGTACTGTACTGTACTCTTTGACAACTCTTTTAAATTTGATAAACAAATCAGCTCTGTTGTAAAGACAAGCTTCTTTCAGCTCAGGCTTCTGAGTAAGGTCAAGGCCTATCTCCCTCCTTGTGAGTTTGAAAGGGATGATTTATTACATCTAGGCTTGACTACTGTAACTCTTTTGGTATGTTGGTGTTGAGCAGTTATTGAGCAGTCCGCCTCCCCAGGCAGAAAGAATGCAGCCGCAAGTTTGCTGCTTATCGTCCTGTCTGCTTCAGGATCCAGTTTAAAATTGCCCTGTTAGTTTTTAAAAGCTTACATGGATTAGCACCCCCATACTTGAGGGAGTGTTTGACACTGCATGCTCCAGTCAGAGCACTCAGGTCAACACACCAGGTACTCCTAGATGTCCCAAGAGTGAGGCTAAAACTAGGCGACAGAGCGTTCGTGGTGGCTGCTCCCACTCTTTGGAACAGTTTGCCTTTTAATATAAGAACTGCTCAGACTTTTGAGAGCTTTAAGTCTCTACTTAAAACACACCTCTTTGCGCTTGGCTTTTAATAGGGCTGAGCAGGACATACAGATTTTAACTTTTCCTATTTATTATTCTTTTTTCTGATATCTACTGTTCTTATTGTAGTTGTTGCTTTTAATCATTTTTAATATATTTTTTAGCCATTTGTTTTTTACTTGTTTGTGTTTTAAACTGTACAGCACTTTGGTCAACTATGGTTGTTTAAAATGTGCTATATAAATAAAGTTTGACTTGACTTGACTTGACAGGGATATTTTAAGCTGCTTTGTGAGATAGTTAATGATAGTTCACAGCATTTATTGCAGCTTTTGGCTGCCATTGGCTTCAATGGCTTCAACATTAAACATACAGGGAGTGGTTTGTAAGGGAAGAAGATGCAGAATTTCCACTTTGGATCTTCAAAATAAAAACTGTGGGTCAGCAGTTAAAGCATAATTATTCTCTATGGCCAATTTAACGGTCCATGGCATGATCGTTGAAAAGCCCTGTCTTAATAGCCAAATTACATCCAAACACAGATGCAAATCAAGAATCAAGACTTGAGAATCAAGAATGTTTTACTGTGTTGATGCAAGGACATAACCAAACTTCAGGTGGTAGCTCCCGGCTAAGGAAGTGAGAAAAATGATGAAAAACAGTGAGTCATCACTAAAAATACAGAATACAAAAACAGAGTATTAATAGAAATAGAATTATAGTAAGAAAGATTGAAAACAGTAAGTCAGTCAGTCAGTCAGTAATAAGTTGGCTGTTTGAAGGAGGCAGAAACAGAACACATCCAGACTTATTGCTTCACACCGGAGTAAACACATTCATTTGGTGGGTCATCTGGAAGTCTTCTTGAGCGGCCGACTTGTTTCACATTCAGGGCAGCATAATGGAGATTCTCCTCATTTTGGTAGCTCTAGACACACACATACAAGAAAAAGAGGAGAAGTCGTTATATTGGTTCATTTATGAGCCCTTAGACACAGAAGAGAGTTACCAGAGCTTCATCCACAGTTTCCTTGTCTCTGAGATTTTGTGTAGAATATTTTAGACAAACTAAATAAGATCCTTCATTGGTCATTCTAGGCTAAAAAATGTCTTCCCTACAAAAATAAACATATATATATATATATATATATGGAATTTACGGATTTGTAACTGACTTATGAGCATGACAGACTACAGATTGAGACTGACTGCATGAAACAACTGATGTGATGATGAGGCAAGGAAGAGGAACAACACTGAAGTCCACAAACAAACACACAAACAAACACACTGTATTCAGAGAATAGGACTTCAGGTTGAATCTACAAATATGACGATGAAAGAGATGTTAGATTTAAGCACTCACCCTCCATGTTACCAAAGACTGTAAAAAGAGGAATGTTGGAGGGAAACAAAGTATTATGTTTGGAGAAAAACTAAAGTACTGCTCTCTAAATACAGTGTGTTTGCTGTCTTCAGTGTTCCCTCTCGTCCTTCCACTGTCATCATGTCTGGAGTTATATGCTGTTGGTTTCAGTCTTGTCGTCTGTCATGCTTGTCCAGCAAGTCACAGCACATTAGGCTCTGTGGTCATGTAATCTGACAAAGAGTTCAGGAAAACACATATTGGTGCTACATGGACACATTTTCAGTGTTGAACTCGAGTTCATAGGATGTTTCAGGTCTTTGACCATCAGACACTCTCAATTGGGCGACCCAGTCAGGGTTGATCAGCCCCCTACTTGTGTAAAAGTGGCCCACTCCTACAGATTCAGAGCTATCTTGAGCAAAGTGCTCCACCACCTCAAGCACATTTACCATTTATTGAGTCCTTTAGAGAACGACTAGCTTCAGTCTCTAACAAACAACTACTGGAAAACAAGAATGACAAAGGGTCTTAACTATTTCTGATTGTCTTTTAAGACATTGTATGAGACAGATTTCAACAGATCAGATAACAACCAGAATATAACCACTCCTTCCTTGTGCCATGATCAACATTCCCTGAAAATGTGATCAAGCTCTGATGCCAACAAATGTCAATTAATTCTTAAAAAAAATTTGGACATGCATCCAGAAAAAGAGATTGTAGTTTCTTGATGTGTTGATGTGTAGATGCAGATGATGAAGAAGCTTCACTGACTTGTTTGCATATAATAATAGTTTATTAAAAACCAAGCAAGTGTCTGAATCAGGCACTCCGGACAGCCTGAGAGGCCAATATGAACCTCCTGAACATTTAAGGGTATCTGTAGTTCAGTGGCGGCTGCTGGTCAGTCAAGGAGGGGAAGTTCATTTTTTTCCGGCCTACATCATAAATTTGTTTATTTTTTTAAATGTAAATTCTACCCTTCGTTCCTTTTCAAGAAAATGATCTGTGACCCTGTCGTGCCAACTAGGTGACTTTTCCATGGATTTTACCAGTGTTCTCTCAATGGCCAGCAGAGCTAGACTGCTTAAATGGCCTCGGCCCATTGTGTTGCGGGTGTAAGACTTGAGCCGCTTTGAACAGGAGAAGCTCCTCTACAGAACAACTGAATGTAAAACTTAGAAGATGCTCCGGTGGAGGGTTATACTTCAAGATCGTTGATTGGCTCATTTCACTGTCAATCAAAAAGGGATTCGGCCTAGGACAGATCATCCAATCATCATGCAGAAGTCGAGCGTCCAGGCCAGCCCACTGCCTCATAGACCCCCAGAGACGCTGAGCGTCCGATGGGCGGGACAAATCCCAGCGTTTATCCAATGACCATCCAGTTTCCACAGTGGAACAACCCACTCTACGCTTCCCCATCGAAGTCAGAAGACGCTCAGCGTCCGACAAGATGCTGCGGGGATGAATGAGAAGGAAGTCCTGCCAGTACCCTGTGATAAGTAGCTGATTCTGAACAAAAGATGAAGGTATTCTAGCGCATAATTAGTTAATGAAATGTACACACAGCAGGACATATCACCACTTTTTTGGGGGACATTTTAGGGGAGGCTTTGCTTCCCTTGCAGTCTTAGATCAATCGCCACTGCTGTATTTATACCAGACTCATTGTTTGAACTATACAAAGACATGCATGTAGAGTGGACCCTCATTGGACCAGAGCATCTTAGATAAGTGACCAGTGACCTAAAGGGCAAATCCATGATAGCCTGCAGTGAAGGCCCTTTAACTTCTGACACAGGGTTTATCACCTTAGGTATCAGTCTTAAGTCCTCAGCTATTTATCTAAACACAGGGGTTCAGTCTTTTAAGACGCAAAAACGTGAAGAATGTTTTTGTGAAGCATCCTGGGCATGGCATCAGGCCATCTGTATCCTGGGTGAAAACAGGCCAACTTCAGTCTTCTCATGAGCTTACCCCATGACACCTATTTTATTTAAAACATTCACATCAGATACTTCAAGATGATCCATTATCAGCCAGTTTCTGTCTAGAACCCCAACTGTTGGTGGGTTTTCTTTTCAGCTCAAGTAGAAAGTTTGAATGGCACTGAGAGTTCATGAAAAAATAAATATTTTGTTTGATTGACAACTGCTGAGGTAAAGGTTATTTCAGGCTTTTTGAAGTGGGGTTGCTGGAGGCCCATTGTGCCAATGAATATTAGTGTCCAATCAATCCAATCCAATCCACTTTATTTATAAAGCACATTTTACAAACAGAGCGTTACCAAAGTGCTGCACATCAAAAACATAATAATGAAAACAGTAAAACAGCTCCACCAGTTCTCATTATAGGTAATAAAAACAAGTAACAGTAAACAAGAAGACACTAAAACAATAAATAGTAAATAAAATAATGAATACAAAAAAAGATTAAAAAACAAAACAATTAAAAGAATAAAATCAGGAGAACAACAATAAACTTCATACTATAAAATAACTAAAAGAAATAAAAGACACAGAGGACCACACAACTCACGCGGTGTTAAAAGCCAGAGAATAAAAGTGGGCCTTCAGACGAGACTTAAAACAGTCCACTGTGGGGGCAGATCGGATGTGGGGGGGCAGAGCGTTCCACAACTTAGGGCCGACCACAGAGAAGGCCCTGTCCCCCTTTGTTTTAAAGGAAAAGTTTGGTTCCTGCAGCTTTTACATTGTTTATAGAATGAAGAACGACAATATACTCACCCAGAAGGCTTTCCTGATGCAAACGGTGCTTCGGGAGATATTTAGATCCAAAATCGAGCAGCGGACACCGATATAATGGTAGCCCGTAGGGCATAGATCGCCGCTCCTAAAAACTGCATTAATCGTCCAAAAACTCATGTTTTTCACTGATATTCCATCATGATTTGCTCCGAAAGGACCGCCATTGCAGCCTGTGTCTCTCCACACAGCGCTGTGTGGCTGAACTAACCTCTGAACTGACGAAGCTGTTTACATGCCCTTTCTGCGCATGCGCAGTGCTCATTGGTTCAGGGAAGATCGGCAGCTACAAATCAACTTTCTTCTTCCAGTTTTGTGCAAAATGGACGAATGTCTATGGGATGAAGATGTTGTGGAGGAGGACTTTGAATATGATGGGACGTCCTTACAGTTTGGAGCCACAGTATACAGATATACAGATAAGGAAGCGATCGCAACGCTCCAGAGAGTACTGCGATGCGCAAAGGGCATGTAAACAGCTCGTCAGTTCAGAGGTTAGTTCAGCCACACAGCGCTGTGTGGAGAGACACAGGCTGCAATGGCGGTCCTTTCGGAGCAAATCATGATGGAATATTGGTGAAAAACAGGAGTTTTTGGACGATTCATGCAGTTTTTAGGAGCGGCGATCTATGCCCTACAGGCTACCATTATATCGGTGTCCGCTGCTCGATTTTGGATCTAAATATCTCCCGAAGCACCGTTTGCATCAGGAAAGCCTTCTGGGTGAGTATATTGTTGTTCTTCATTCTATAAACAATGTAAAAGCTGCAGGAACCGAACTTTTCCTTTAAGTCTCGTCCTAGGCACCGCGAGCTGGGACTGGCCCTCGGACCTCATAGCACGCGCTGGAGTATAGATTTGGAGAAGGTCCATAATGTACTGAGGGGCCAGTCCATTCAAAGCTTTAAAACAAACAATAAAAATTTAAAATCAATCCTAAAATTAACAGGGAGCCAGTGCAAAGACGCAAGAATTGGACTAATATGCTCGTGTTTTCTGGCCCCTGTTAAAAGTCGTGTCGCAGCATTCTGGACTAACTGCAGGCTGAAAAGAGCTTGCTGGTTAATACCGGAGTAAAGGGCATTGCAGTAGTCCAGGCGACTTGAGATAAAAGCGTGCAAGACTTGCTCAAAAAGATTAAAAGATAAAAATGGCTTGACTTTCGATAAAAGACGAAGATGATAAAAACCCAATTTTAAAACGGCATTGACCTGTTTGTCGAGTTTAAAATCACTGTCTATGGTGACGCCAAGGCTGGTGACTGTAGGACGTACATGAGTGTTTAGGGGTCCTAAGTCTAAGGCAGTGTTGCCAAATACAATGACTTCGGTCTTTCCCTCATTGAGCTTTAAACAATTTTGAGATAACCAAGCCTTGACGTCACCCAGACAGTCAAGCAGGGGCATCAGGGGGCAGTGGCCATTTTTAGTTATTGGGACATAAATTTGGCAATGGTCCGCATAAAAATGATATGCAACACCGTGTTTTATGAAAATCTCCCCGAGTGGGAGGAGGTAGAGGGAAAACAGAAATGGCCCAAGGATTGAACCCTGGTGAACTCCACAGTGAAGGGGGGCAGAAGATGAGGAGGAGTCCCCCAGCCTCACTGAAAAGGACCCTCCCACTTAGGTAAGACTCAAACCACTTTAAAGCAGTCCCCCTGACACCCACACAGTTTTCCAGACGAGATAAAAGAGTTGCATGGTCAACTGTGTCAAAAGCAGAAGACAGGTCTAAAAGCACTAAAATGGCAGAGCTACCAGAATCAGCAATTAGAAACAGGTCATTAAAAACCTTTAAAAGCGCAGACTCAGTGCTATGAAACGCCCTGTAACCTGACTGAAATTGGTCAAAAATGCCATTAGCATCCAAAAAAGGTTGCAACTGGGCCAAAACACATTTCTCCAGAATCTTGGAAAGAAGTGGTAATTTAGAAATAGGCCTGTAGTTAGACAAGTTTGAAGAGTCAAGGCCAGACTTTTTAATTAACGGCTCAACCACAGCTTTCTTACAAAAGGAGGGGACCAAACCAAGAGCTAGGCTGCTGTTAATTATCTCCCCAACCAAAGAGCAAATAGTGTTCCAAACCTCTTTAAAAAAGTGAGGAGGCATCGGACCTGTGGGACAGGAAGAAGGTTTGATTTTATTAACCATCCCTGTTAACACAGATAAGGAAACGGGCTCAAACTGCACAAAAACAGCTGAGCTTTGAGTGGCAACTGGAAAGCACACTGAAGAGGGAGATATTGGCCCTAATGTCAGACACTTTGTCATGAAAAAAAGAAATAAATCTTTCACAAGTGTCTTGTTGAAGAACTTGTGAGCTTTGTCCCTGGGGAGAGATATCGGGGTGGACTACTCAAAAAATATGTTGGTTCAACAATATGCTGCAGTAAGATTATGTAATGTATTTAGGTTATGCTGGGACATAGGGGTTATGCATCCCTAGTGTCAAAGTTCTGATTGAATATCCCCCCCCCACCTCCGAGAACCATGGCCTTAGAGTGAGCCCATGAAAAAAAACCTGAAGTACAACTATAAGCATTTAAAACAAAATAAAGAAATCCCTACTCCTTCTGTCCCAAGCGCAATGTAAGAGTCGACATAGTCTATATCTCTAATCGTCAATCTATCTATAATCTATAGTATGTTTTTTTGAAGTAAAATTAAAATCTTGACAGAAAATACCTGTGTAGAAGAAGAAGAAGCTGATGTCCCTGAAAAACAACAATAAAAAAAGATTTAATGCCAAATCAAGAGTTTATAGGACCACCCAACAGGTAGAATAATTTACTACCTTTACCTCCACAGTTGAATGTCTTTTTCTTGTAACAGAAAAATAAAACAGAGGCCAGAGAAATACTGAGGATGGTGTTGAATATCAGAGCTCCACCCAGGACATACACCAGGACTGCAGACTGTTCTTCACCTGTAGAGACAGACACCAGGACACAGTGAGGCTTTACAGAGTTTGTCTTAAATCTGATTGAGCTTCAGCGGGATAATATTTTCTTAGGTGGTTCAAGTTGCAGCTGTACCTTTGTCGACTTATAAATTTGACCAGAAAAGGCATGTAAGGGTGAATACTTTTAATAAAAATTATTATTGATTGGCAAGAACTGACACCTGGCAAAAAGACTCAATTGCAGATGCTCAGATCTGTGAGACAAAAAGACTCAGTTTCTTTTTCCGTCCAAAGTTTGGTACATGATCGGGCAGACAATCAAGACAGAGGAATCTGAGTGCCGGAAAGTGACATAAAAGACAACGATCTGGTGATGAGACACTGTGACATGAGGTTAAATAAAAGAGGTAATGAGGGGCGATTAGACAGAGGTGGGGGAGGGACAAGAAACAAGACCTGAAACAGAGAAAAGATAAACTGACTTCCAAATAAAGCAGGCAACATAAGACATAGAAGGAAAATGAGAAAAAACAAAAGGAATTTAAAGACAGGCTGGAGATGGTGACTTACATTTCAAATTAGCAATTAGTCACAGATATTATTATGCCTATTACTCCCAAAATAAATATTCAAACACTTCCTTCTCTGCTTGTCTCTTCTGTACGGCAGCTGATAAGGGCACACGGTCTATAGCGAGTTGATGCAGTTCCATAAGAGCAAACAGCTTAAAGAACAGAAACATAACCTAAGGTCAGTTTAAGCTAATGTTCTGCACATAAGTTTATAGTTAATGCTAATTTCCAACTCTTGTCCTCGTTTGGTCTTCATGGTGTCAACAAATGTGTTCCTAAATATTGACTGATGGAAACAGACTGAGTTCTCATGATGGTGTCGTTGTTTGGATCAAAAACAACCCCATGACTCCCTCTGATTCTAGATTATTGTGAGTAATACAACGCTGGGAAAGGGAAAGGCCATTAAGAGTTTTTTCAAACAGGATGGAGTGACCGTACTTAAAGAAAAAAACATAGATTCTCAAAGCTTAATCTAATTTTATCAGATTTTGACCGCATTTCTTCATTAAATGAAAATAATAAAAACAAACAACAAAACGCCAAGCTTCTCTAAAGACAAAAATATTTTATTCCACTTACAACATGTTCTAACAAGTCCTCTTGATATGTTTCTTAAAGGTTCTGCCCTCCCCCAAAACTTTCCTTTGTCTCTTTCAGACAGTCTAATAATAAACAACTGAGCCAGATAACAACAATGTAGGAAGCCACTGATCTAGAGAGTGAACTGTGGTCACCCCACAAACTGCAGTGTGTCTTAGACTTTGAGACAGTGTTGAAATGCAAGTATATCATAAATGCCTCCAAGTTAACAGTCAAGCAAGAATCTCAACCCAAGATTAGAGGACATGTTTCTAAATGTGAACAAGGATTGTGACTTACTTGCAACATCCAGCCTGGTCCCATTTCCAAACAGAATGTGTCCACATGAGACAACAGCGCATGTCGTCCCAGCATGAGAAACATTCAGGCTCCTCAGAGGTAAGTTGTAGACACAGGTGTTTGTTTCTGTGCTGTGTCTCCTCTCACACTGATGGTTCCTGCCTCCATGGGTGTAAATGAGTCCTGGATGAGATTCTTCAGAGTCCTTGAACCAGTAAACACTGTGTTCTCCATCACAGCCCCCAGTGTGGACTGTACAGCTCAGAGTCACAGAGCCTCCATGCTGGACGGCTTCAGATTCAGACTGATGGACCAAAGCTGGGACGGTCAAACCAGAACCCTTAACACTCACCAGAGTGCCCTCTGCAAACTCAAATTTCAACGAGATGCTGGTTGCGCAGTAGTAAGTTCCTGTGTCAGAAACACTTACATCCATTATAACCAAGTGATACCGATTTGTTTCAGCCTCCAGTCTGAAGCGTGGGTTGTCCTTCCATTCATTCTCAAATGAGGGCTTTTCACTGGTGTCGTAGAAAGATATCATGCGTTTTGGTCTTCGTCCTAAAGTTTGCTTATACCAGTAAAACCTCTTCACCTGGTTATTTCTGAGAACACATGTCACAGTTATGTTGTCCCCGACACTGGCAGATATGAAAGTTTTCTCCTGATGAAGAGATGAGGACGGATCAGCGTCAGAGCTGAAGAGATGAAAACACAATGAAAGTCAAATTAAGAAGGAATACCGATCCAGTCTGCATAATTAAACTTTGACAATCTAGAAACATGTACCTGGTAAAGGCGGGCCAAAACAGATCAGATTGAAAGATATTTTACCTCTGCTTAAATGTTATGTTTTTTGTCTGTCTCTTTATGATCACAATAACTTAAGATCTCCACAGATTTTGATTACATTTTCTAGAAATCATGGAAATGGCACATGGCACAAATGGATTTATTAACATTGTGGAAAAAGACGCGTTTTAACATACTTGCAAATAATTCTCAGTACTGTCTTAAAAAAAAAGAAGTAAAACTATTTCTAATTCAGCCTGATTTGCTACTACAACACTGTGTTCTGTATGACGGCATGCAAAACGGGGAATATTCTCAAAATAGTTCTTAAAATCTGGCTTTTATCATACTTCTAAAAGACACTAACAAATTTACTGTTGTGAAGCTTAAATGATTTCTGTAGAGGTCCTTTATGAAATATCATACATGCATATGAGACAAAGGTTTTTCGATTAACTGAAGTGACCCTTTACCCAATACTTATAACAGCTCGATTGGCATACTTTTGTTACAGAAATTAAATAGATTAATTCATGTTCATCTTATAAAATAGAGCTTTACTGTTTGGATTTGAGCTTGAACATAGTGATATAGTTACTAAAAGAAAATCTTAAAGCTAGTTACTTATCATTTTGTCACATGACAGGTATTTTGATGATCAATCAAACATTTTGGTTAATATATTTAAAATTATTATTTATGTGTCTCTCATTACTTGAACCAAACTTGCTCATCCCTGTTCAACAACAGGAAGCAAATCACACTAATGAAGCAAGTATGTTAAAATAACTCACCATTTTTCTCCAGGATGAAGATCATCAGATAGAAAAGTGACTTTGGGGATGTCATCATGTTCAGATTTCAGAGCTTAATGTGAAGCGTCTTGATCTTTCTGAGTCTTCACAGAGGGGCTGTCTTTGATCGACCAATCACCTCTTTATGTCCTCTTAAGGAAATAAGATCACATGTTCACAGCCAGCAGCAGTCACATTGACCTGATCTCACCTTTTTTCTCTCAGTATGGAGTGAGCTCTACATCTCCAAACTTTGCATGACAACAGTTTTCCTTGGTGTCTCTCATTGTTCTTTATTTTCACAACTATATTTTATTTATGTCCACTTTGTGAGGAAATATAAATTATCTGCACAGTGTGTTAAATCTGATTGTTGTGTAGAGCATGTTTCAATGATCAAGATTGCTAAAAGAAATGTTATCTTCATTACATTGGCTTTGCTGTTTGAGCTCTATCACTCTGTCACATGTATGGATGAGTTCTAGAGCCCTGGATCATTGAGACCACAATTTTTTTTAAATGCATTTTTTGGGCATTTTGAGCCTTTATTGATAGGAGAGAGACAGTGGATAGGCTTGTGAAAGGGGATGAGAGAGTAGGGAAAGACACTCAGCAAATTGGTCACAGGCTGGATCCAAACCCAGACCAGCAGAACTATGTAAATGGGATGTGCATGTTTGCTAACCACTCCGCCAAACCAGCACCCCAAGACCACAATTTTGAGTCTGTGAACACAAAGTGAAGCTAAAGTTTACTGGTCAATAAAATGATTAAATCTTGAGGTAGTTTGATTTTCTTTTCTTTTTTTTTTTTCCCTTGTCTGCATTATCTTTTCTAATGAGCACTGTGTCCGATGGCAGTGTTGGAAAGACCAATGCATTTTTTTCTAGTGAGAGATAAATAAATATGATTCACTGCTATAGTGACCATCATCAGCCCTCCCTGTAGGCTACTCTATCAAATCAAACTTTATTTAACCCCTGATGAGAGCTGAAGGGGGGGGGGCAGTGCCACACCACAGTGTGAAATGAAGGGAAATAGTGACAGACAGGACAAGACAAGACAACAGGGAGGAGGACAAACAAGTAGTGTAAATAATTAGAGATAGTAGTCCAAGTGCTGTTCTGATTTTATTCCATACCAGAAGTAAAGGCTGCAAGAAACCAGGGACGCCAGAGATGTGGGACTTGATAGTTGGAGGTGGACCCACAGGGATGAGATATGGAGGAGCATGCATCACAAGACGTGACAAGATGTGTATGAGTGCCCAACTCAGCATGTTCTGACTGGACCAATAATTTCTTTACAGTTAGTCTCAACAGGAGCTTAAGTATCTGTACACACATGCATGTGAGGTGGTCACCGAATACCCAAGAAGCTGCCCATACCCAGGAAGACCACAGCCAAGGGCTCCCCCAGAGCCACCAGGGGACTTGAGACCCACCACACGCCCGCCAGAGCCACAGGACCTGGATATAGCCCCATGACCCAAGGGGGCACCTGGTGTTGTCCCCAAAGGCACCAAGGGACAACACCAGGGCATCCCGGCAGCCCCACCGCAGACAGCAAACACCCGCACCCACCAACCGCCCAACCACCCCCCACCCCCCCGTGGCAGACCAGAGGCCCCCAGGCCCCCAGGAGACAATACCCCGGGACCAGGCTCCCCCCAGAGAGGGGTGTGGCAGATCTTATGTTGCTCCAGGTACCAGCCCCAGGTACCTGGTCGCAGTTACACCCCGCCCCCCCAGAAGAGCCAGGGCCAAGTGAGAGCTGGAGATCGCCACCCAAGCGCCAAAGGAGACCCCCAAATCACCCACACAGAGCAGCGACCCACAGGCAGCCAACCAGGCAGAGGTCCCCGGCAAGTGACAGGCCGATGGATCCCGCACTCCAGGCCACAGAGGGATGCATGACCCAGCAGGGCCAACCTGCCCCCAGGGCACCACTGCGGGTCCCCACCCATGGATACCAGAGCCCAGCCGCACCTGAAGGCCACTGCCAACACCCCAGTGATAGTTTGATTTTCAAATAATCTGTTAAAGTAGTTTTGTTATCATTTTGCAGGGTTGGCTGTCTATGTCTACAGCTTGTTAAAATTACCCCAAATTTCCAGTTAATTCCAATGTATAGTCTCCAGTTTGGAATATTTGTAAAGTTCCTCATCTCAACTTTCTGTGAAATGTTTCTGGAAATTGAGTATAAAATTCCCACCCCTTTGCATCCCTGGACTGATACCTCATATAAGTATGTCCTGTGTTTGAGCCACTGGGGCAGCAGTCTAGATGTCCCTCCTCCGTCTGTTTCATCCAGGTTTTTGGATCTAGAGGTGTTTCCACGCTAACTGAGAGACATAGTCCCTCCATCCAGTCCTGGGAGTCCACCAAGTTCTTCTCCAGATGGGACATCTCCTGAGCATCTCAGCAGGGAGGCATCCTGTTCATAGCCACCTCATCTGGCTCCTCTCTGTTCTGGTGACTGAGCCCTGGTGGCCGGGCGTACACCCATGGGGCCTGGCAGGGCACAGCCTGAAGGGGCGACACGAGACCCTCCTCCTATGAGCTCACCACCCATGGGAGGGACCAAAGCAGTCTGATGTGATACAAGCTGAGAAGGTTGGATCCTCAGCTGCAGAAGCTGAGCATCATCTCTCTGGTGGGGAAGGAGCCTGAGCTTGTACACAAGGTTGAGAGGTACAGACGAGATGTAGTCGGACTCACTTCACAGTCAGGGACCAGCTCATAGTCTATAAAATTAGACACATAGTTAAGATGCAAGATGGATCTTGCACACTGGGCTCTATTCCTCTCTTTCTCACACTCTCCATATCTGCCTTTACCCCTTTTGTTTGTTAAGTGAGTTTTTAATTTAGATTAAAAAAGACCAAAGTCAGTCGTGATGCAGATGTCTGGGAGCAGCTTGTTCCACAATGTAGGTGCAGCAACAGCAAAAGAACAAACCCCCCACTGTTTACATCTTGACCTTGGAATGTCCAAAAGAAACTGCCAAGGAGAACGCAGGGCCCTCGTATCTCTGATTAATATAGAGGAGCCAGGATGTGAATTAAAAACAAACAACAAAAGTTTAAAATCAATTCTAAAACGAACTGGAAGCCAGTGGAGAGATGACAGCACAGGGGTGATGTTCTTACGTCTTGGCGTGTCTGTACAAAATCGCGCCGCAGCATTTTGGATGAGCTGAAGGCGAGAGAGGGAAGATTGGCTAAGGCCGACATAAAGAGCATTACAGTTATCAAGATGGGAACTAATTAAAGCGTGAATTGCCTTTTCAAGATCCTGCTGACTGAGGAAGGGCTTCATCTTGGCCAAAAGATGCAGTTAAAAAATGCTTGTTTTCACTATGGAGGTGATCTGTTTATCGAACTTTAGGCCACAGTCAAAAGTTACCCCCAAGAGGAGTCAGAGTGCCAAGATTCATCATGACTGCATTTGGCAAAGAAGGGCTGAACAGGATACATTCTATTTTGCTGTTGTTCAGGGGCAGGAAGTTACATGCCAGCCACTGCTTAATGACATGAAAGATGAAACGACAGGTTATGCTTTGCAATGTCTGGCCACAATGGAAGCATATACACGGAGAAGAGAAGAGCGCCAAGGATAGTGTGTGGCACCCCACAAGAAGTGACACATCTGATGAGCAGAGGTCACCAATCATCACTGAAAAGCTTCTATCTGACAGGTAGGACCTAAACCATTGGAGAGCGGTGCCACAGATGCCCACATGCTGCTCTATGCGTGATACAAGGACTGCGTGGTCAACATCAACATATCGAACGCCGCTGTGAGGTCGGCAGCACCAGCACCTTTGACAAAGCTGACTCTGTACTATGTTGGGATCTGAAACCAGACTGAAATTTATCAAGGATAGAGTTTGACTCTAAAAGTGACTGTAGTTATATGAAAACGACTTTTTCTAAAACCTTAGAGAGAAAAGGCAGGTGGAATACAGGTCTAAAATTAGACAGCACAGAGTGATCAAGATGTTTTTTTTTAGAAGAGGCCTGACCACAGCATGTTTAAAGGCAGCCAGGACAAACCCTGAACAGAGACAAGAGTTAACAAAAACAAGCAGGCTTGACCCAACAACATCAAAACCTCCTTCGGGAGTTTGGCTGGAAAGATGTCCAGGGGGCAGTTAGTGGCTTCATGCCACTAACCAGCTTAGAGAAGGCAGGCAGAGAAATTGCCTGAAACTGCTGGAAGACAACAGAATGTGCAGGAAAAACACACACATCACCAGGAGACAAATATAAATTATTTACACTCTGCCTGACAGATGACACCTTATTAGTAAAAAATTGAAAAACTTGTCACATGTAGCAGTGGAAGCATCAGAAAGGACAGTGGGACATGGGTTAACAACAGAGTCAAAATTGTTAAATAACACTCTAGGATGATGAGAGCTATTCGCTTATGAGAGAAGACAGGTATTTAGACTTAGCCTTCCTCAGGGCTCTCTAATAATCAGCCAAGCTGTCCCTTAACATGCCCAAGGATACATGTAATTTGTCCTTCTTCCAGCGACGCTCAGCCTGTCGGCATTTTTGCCTAAGTGCACGGGTGGAGTCACTCAACCAGGGATCTGCCTTGGGCTTGATGATTTTTTTGCGAAAAGGAGCGACAGAGTCCAAAATCTCAGAGCACATGGAGTGGAAAGCAGAGAGCAGGCTATCTGGGCAAAGGGGAGAAACCAGTGAACTGTCAATGTACAGCTGAGAGTCCATGAAGGCAGCAGCAGCAAACTCTCCAGCTGTTGATGGAGTGAAGATGCAACGTCTGCAAGCTGGTGAAACTAGTTTATTGGCAGGACGGGGAACAGCAAAGACAAAGATAATGAGGAAGTGGTCTGAAATAGCAGTATCCACTATTTCTTTGAAGGAGAGAGAAAGCCCATGCAAAATAACAAGGTCAAGAGTGTGGCCAAGCTAATGTGTTTGACCATTAACTGACTGAGTGAGACCGAAAGAGTTCAGAAGGCCTTTAAAGTCATTGACTAATTGATTGGCACAACAGACATGAATGTTAAAGTCCCCACAGATTAAGAGTTTATCAAACTTTGGAATAAAGTCAGACATAAACTGAGAAAACTCAGTTGAAATCTTTATTGAATTTGGGAGGATGATAAACTGTGGCACATAGAACAGGGCAAGAAGATCAATTGCAAAACTGCAGTTCAAAGCTGGAATAATTGTTCACAGTTATCATCCAGCATTTGAAACTGTTCTTAAATACAGCAGCTAAGCTGCTAAGCTAAGTGGTGCGACCGAGCGGGCGGAGATTACCAGGCACACAGCCCCGCCGGGAGATCGGCACTGGCCGACAACATGGAAGCGATTTCCTGGTGTCCGGAATAGCCGGCTGGAGCCAGCGGTACCTGTACTCCGTGGAACTCCGTAGATCGTTGCCGTTGTATTCCGCAACAGATCCAGGTGAGCGACAGGGACCATGAAGAGAAGAGGCCAGGTGGGTCTTCAGATGAACGAGACTCCCCTTGCTTACCCCGTCTTCTACGGTAGAAAAGCTGATATGGATGCCAGGAAAGGCAGAGGCGACTTTGAATGCACATTAGAACCACAGATCGGAAACTTTTCCAACTACTCGCAGATGTGAAGAAGAGTCAGGTGATCGTACATCCGCAGCATTGACACACTCCGTGTAACAAGTAACAAACACAGGTAAAACAACACTAAACCCAGGAGAGGCAGACAGCAAGCCAGACACAGGGGCGCCATCTTAGCACACCATCATTAATGCCCCAGAGCAGTGCCCCAAAGCTCAACTTAGATATTAGGATGATCTCTCTATCTCTGGTTGATGCATCTATAGGAACTATTTTTAGCATCACATAGTCATGAGGTCCCTCTTGAAAATGGGATGTCACATCTCAAGAGGTCTTCCTTTAATACATTTATACTTAACAGAGACAAATATGGTAGGGATGCACTTGTGGTCTGGGCACCAATGGGTTCGCCACTACCATAAATTCTTATTTTCAGTAACAAATCATTGATCATAATTCTAAAATTATCACCACAACCATTCAGACATGAGTACCCTCCTGAAAACAATATGTAGCATCTCAAGAGGCTAACCTCTAATAAATCAGACAACAGGTCTATGGTTCATGGATCTGTCACTAACTTTAGTTGTTACTTTAGTCCACTTGTCTCCTCTTACCTCCCTTCCTTCACCCTCACACCCAACACAGCATCGTGTGGATTTGCTGTTCATCATGAGACTGGGATCCACATTCAAGATTTCCTGCTGCTTAACAGAAGGTTTTTTTTCCTGCTGCCATGATGGAGGGATTCATGATTGGCTATATGGATTCATGTTGGTGTTGGATGTATATATTTGTATGTATAGTATTAGTGTATTTTATATGTATATATGTATCAATGCATATATGTATAACCATGCTCTATTTGAAAGTGTTTAGAGATAACACTTGTTATGAATTGACCCAATACAAATAAAGATTGATGGGTTGATCAACTGATTGACTGATTGATTGAGTGAGTGATTGACAAAGCTTGGGCTGTGGCACCAGTCTTTTCGAGAGGGTCTGGATTCTCTTTAACTTTGGAGTTGATGATGGTGAGAGGTGCTGGGCTGGGGTGGCAGTACTTGTTGCTCCTAGGGTTGGTGTCTGTATGTTAGAGTTTATCCCAGTGGATGAGATGGTATCTTCTCTCCACCTTTGGGTGTGGGGATCCTGACTGCTGTTTGTGTTTATGCACCGAACAGCAGCTCAGAGTATTCACCCTTTAGGACTCCCTTGGAGGGGTGCTAGAGAGTTTCTTTTTCAGGAGACTTCAACACTCACATCAGCAGGGGTGCTGGTTTGGCGTAGTGGTTAGCACCCCATGTACATGCTTCTGCCGGTCCAGGTTCGAATCCCGCCTGTGACCAGTTTGCAGAGTGTCTTCCCCTGCTCTCTCTCCCCCTTTCACAAGCCTATCCACTGTCTCTCTCCTATCAATAAAGGCACAAAATGCCCAAAAATATACATTAAAAAAAAAAACCCACTCACATCAGCAAAAACAGTGCAACCTGGAGGGTTGTGATTGGAAGGAACGGCCCCACCAATCTGAACCTAAGCGGTGTTTTGTTACTGGTCTTCTGTGCTCATCACAGGTTAGGATAAGGGTGTCCAAATGTGCACTTGGCACCAGGACACCAGTTCACTGATTGACTTCGTGGTCATGCTATCAGACTTGTGGCCGCAGGTCTTGAACACTCAAGTAAAGAGAGGGGTGGAGCTGTCATCTGATCACCACCTGATGGTGAATTTGCTCCGATGGTGGGGGAGAATGGGGATGCTGTTATCCTATTTCAGGGAGAGCTTTGAGCATGTACAGCCAATGCCTTGCACTGGCCTCACTGCCCCTGTCCAATTAGACTAAACCGGAGATGTAACAGTGGTATGGTATTACAGCAGTTTACAGAGGAGGGTAGTTGCAGGTGTGTGCTTGGGAGGCCAAATGCTCTTTTGGTTCTGTGCCTGATAAAGGCATATGACATTTTAATGCTTGATGTTTCTGAGATGACAGAACAATGTGAATAGCTGGACAGAACAGAATAATGGACCAATCCATGCAGAGCATGTTTATACATTATCACATGATGCAGCCTAAATACAGTTTCAACTTTATTTACAGCAGGTAGTAAAACTTCTGAACTGCTTTGAACTTAAAATGTTATCACTCAAACCTGGTTCTGTATTTCTGGCTCAAAATTCAACAAAAGGCTGCATGACAGGAACAAAAACTGCAGATACAGCTCCAACTAGTGGTGGGAGACTAGGTCACACAACCTTTGAAAGGTTTTGGTTCACCTGACACCAGGTGCAGAAAGATAACCAAACCAAAAGTGATAAATAATAAATGTCTCAACTTTACCCCCTGAAACAAGCCTGATAAATGTTGGTGTGAAGGAGACCTTACTGAGAGTATTTGACAGGGATATTTGAAGCTGCTTTGTGGGATAGTTAGTTAATGATAGTTAACAGCGATTATTGCAGCTTTTGTGGAACTTTACAAGGTCTTGGATTCAATGGATTCAACATTAAACATACAGGGAGTGGTTTGTAGGGAAGAAGATGCAGAACTTCAACTTTGGATCTTCAAAATAAAAACTGTGGGTCTGCAGTTAAAGCACAGAAGCTTCTAAACGAGACCCCGTACCAAGTAATCTATGGCCAGTTTATCGGTCCATGGCGTGATGGTTGAAGAGCCCTGTCTTAATAGCCAAATTACATCCAAACCCAGATGCTTATCAAGAATCAAGACTTGAGAATCAAGAATCCTTTATTGTCTTTATGTGAGGACATAATGAAATTTCAAGCAGTAGCTCCCGGATGAAGTAGTGAGAAACGTTATGAAAAACAGTGAGCCATTACTCAAAATACAGCATACAAAAGCAGAATAATAATAGAAAAAGACTTATAATAAGAAAGACTGGAAAAAGTAAGTCAGGCAGCAGAAGGTAAGTCAGTCAATCAGTAATAAGTTGGCTATTTGAAGGAGGCAGAAACAGAACACATCCAGACTTATTGCTTCACACTGGAGTAAACACATTCATTTGGTGGGTAATCTGGAAGTCTTCTTGAGCGGCCGACTTTTTTCACATTCAGAGCAGCATAATGGAGATTCTCCTCATTTTGGTAACTCTAGAAATATACAAGAGAAATAGAAAAGTAAAATTGGTTCATTGATGCATCCTTAAACACAAAGAGAGTTACCAGGTCTTCATTACAGTTTCCTTGTCTCTGAGATTTTTTATTAACATATTTTAGACAAACTTAAAAATATCCTTCATTAATCATACTAAACTAAAAGACTTCTTCCTACAAAAAGTTGTGGGGACAAGAGGATATCTTTGTGAACGGAGTACACTGATGAAGAACTTAAGCAAATGGAGTCACAGACAGAAAGAGGGACGGAGAACAGAGGAGCAGGACGGATCACAAGTCACCTGGTGTTGCAGATGCTGGAGGTCCAGTGCAGCCGGACTTGGTAACATGGCTTCTCCTGGAACTTGTGTCTAAGGTTTTTTCATTTTAGTCAGTCTTTAGACTGCTGTCACGTGTCAAAGTTCTGATTGAATATCTCCCCCCAGAGATAAAGCTTTCAAGTTCCTTTATGAGCACTCAGAAGTTAAAATATTTTCGAGAACCATGGCCTTAGAGTGAACCCATTTAAAAAACCTGAAGTACACCTTTAAGCATTTACCACAAAATAATGTAACCCCTCCTCCTCCTGTCCCAAGTGCACTCTAAGAGTCAATATAGTCTATATCTCTAATCGTCCATCAACAGTCTATAGTATGTTCTTATGAAGTAAAAATAAAATCTTGGCAGAAAATACCTGTGCAGAAGAAGAAGAAGCTGATGTCCCTGAAAAACAAAAATAAAAAAAGATTTAATGCCAAATCAAGAGTTTATAGGATGACCCACCAGATTGAATAATTTACTACCTTTACGTCCACAGTTGAAGGTCTTTTTCTTGTAACAGAAAAATAAAACTGAGGCCAGAAAAATACTGAGAATGGTGTTGAATATCAAAGCTCCACCCAGGACATACACCAGGACTGCAGACTGTTCTTCACCTGTAGAGACAGACACCAGGACACAGTGAGGCTTTACAGAGTTTGTCTTAAATCAGGTTGAGCTTCATCTGGGTTTTCAGCTGTACCTTTATTGACTTAAATTTGACAAGAAAAGGCATTTCAGGGTGAGTAATTATTGTACTTATTATGGCTAATTGACAAGTTTGATAAATGATGGGGCAGACAATCAAGACAGAGGTATCCAAAAACATGAGACAAAAAGTAAGGTCAAGAAAAAACACGTCAAGAGTGTGGACAAGAGTAAGAGAATGAGTGCTGAAAAAGTGACATAAAGACAACAATCTGGCAATGAGACACTGAGACATGAGTTAAATACAAGAGGTAATGAGGGGCGATTAGACACAGGCGGGGGAGGGACAGGAAACAAGACCTGAAACAGAGAAAAGATAAACCGACTTCCAAATAAAGCAGGCAACATGAAACATGGGATATAAATAAGAAAAAAAACAAAAAGTAACTTAAAGGACAGGCTGGCGATGGTGTTTACATTTCTAATTAGCAATTAGTCACAGACATTTTGTTCTCGATCTAATTCCCTGCCTTTAACAATAAAATCTCTGGATGAAACAGCGTTACAAAAAGTAGAAAAGTTCAAATACTCAGGCCTTTGCCTAGATTCACAGCTGTCCTTCAAATCTCACATCAATTCAATCTCTAAGAAAACATATGGTCGTCTAAAATCACTCTATCGCTCTGATGAATGTTTTTCCTTGCAAGTTCGGAAAAAAATCACAATGCAGTTGCTACTGCCAGTACTTGATTATGCCGATGTAATCTACAGCAACACCCCAGAAACAAATCTCCGTCCTCTCAATGTCTTATATAATAGTCTTTGCAGATTTGTCCTGAGGTGTCCATACAGGACCCACCACTGTTTAATGTATGATCTTTGAACTGGCTGGTCCCCAAAGGACAGAAGGAAATTTCATGGGTTATTATTTATGTTTAAATGCATCCATTTCAATTCCCCACCACATTTAAAGCAGTTTCTAATTCCTTTCAATTCACAATATAACTTAAGACATACTGATCCTTTGTTTTTCTCAACTCCGAGAGTTAGGAACGAAATTGGACGTTGTGCATTTCAATTCAAAGCTGCATCAGACTGGAACAACTTACCCCACTCACTAAGATCTATTTCCTCCTTTCATATTTTTAAATCATCTCTACTTATATATTGCCAAACATCCTGCTCTTGTTTTTAATTCTCTTTCCCTGCTGGACTCAGTTGGTCTGGATTTACATTTGCTTGTTTCTGCTTGTGTAGCCTACCTCATATCCACATGTATCTACTGTGCCTTATCTGGTGCCTTGTACTCTGATGTTGAGTGTATAATGTGAGAATGTACTAATAGCATGCAATAATATATGTATATTTATATGAATATGTATTTGTATATTTACATGTATAAGTATGTGAACATGTATACTTGTTTATTACTGGCTGATCGGTGGGTGGCTAGGCTTGAGGGAGCATTAGGTGTGAGAGACTGTGAGTGTGGTGTGTGTGTCTTCTGTATTTAAATGTTTTGATTTATCTCTAATAATGATTTTGTAATACTGATGATCATATTATGTGTTGTAAGGACCCCCTCGAAAATGAGATGATGCATCTCAAGGGGTTATCCTTGAAATAAACAATAAACAGACATTAGTTCATGCGGTCCAAGTAGTCGATGGAATCACCTGTTACCAGTTTGCAGAGTGTCTTCCTGCTCTCTCCCCTTTCACAAGCCTATCCACTGTCTCTCTTCTATCAATAAAGGCACAAAAATGCCCAAAAAATACATTTAAAAAAAAAGAAAATGAGATGATGCATCCCAAGGGGTTATCCTTGAAATAAACAATAAACAGACATTAGTTCATGCATGGTGTCCACTGACAAGGTGGAAAATTAACAAACCCTTGTCTCAAGTTAGGAAAAAATATCATCTTTTCACATTTTACCATATTAAGAAATTGCATCATTAATCCATAAAAGTGTGAACTGTGTATTATGTCTGTATTTATATTTCACATAGTTTTGTATTTTTAAGTGTATTTTTTGGGGCATTTTGTGTCTTTATTAATAGGAGAGAGACAGTGGACAGGCTTGTGAAAGGGGGTGAGAGAGTAGGGGAAGACACTCTGCAAGCTGGTCACAGGCGGGATGCCGAACCGGCAGAAGCAAGCACATGGGATGCCTGGTTGCTAACCACTCCGCCAAACCAGCACGCCATAGTTTAGTATTTTTATTTTAAATTTTGGTTCAATTCTCAAGTGAAGGTTTGATTACACAGCATCAATACAAATACTATAGATTTTGCTTTTACTTTTATCTTCTCTTAATAAATGTTTGTCATAGACGTGTTTCTGGATCTTAGGTTCCTTTAAATCAATTTTTTATACCGTTGACGTACAATGAAGTAGACAGATGCAGAACTCTCTTGAAATTTAAGGCTGAAAAAACTGATCATGATTTTTAACTTAATCAAACATTTTAAAGAAGTAGTCCTTTGTGATTAAATAATTCATGCTTGAAAGGGATAAACCTATCACTGCCAAACAGGGGCACACTTACCATCAAGCTGACACAGCCAGGTGTCTAGGGCCCCGAAATTTCTTGGCGGCCCTTAAACATCCTATAAAAATGTATGAATAAAACGTTCCTTCAAAGCAGTTATTAATATTTAAGGTTTAATTAACACACTGTAGTATTAAGTAGAAGAGATCAACATCCATATTTTATGATCATTCTGTCAGTAGACCTCATGCATTTAATGGCATTGTCTTTATTTATAATCTTGGAAAATACTGGAAATACTTCAATTCCTTTTTGCTCTTGCTCTCACAGGAGGCAGATGCATTATCTCCGTCTCCCTCCTGCCCTGATCTTCCCTGCTTGCTCTTCTTGTCTCTGTGCTCTCTCTGTCTGAATTACTGTGGCCTCTCTCTGCATTTCTCTTCAAAATCCAAAAATCATGGAATTCATAAGCTGGTATCTACGGAACAGCATTAGGGCCACCCTTGAGAAAAAAAAAAATGAGAGGGGGTAGAATTTTTTTTCATCATGCACTTTGAGAAAAAAGTCGAAATGTCGAGAAAATAGTTAAAATATAATGGCGAGAATAAAGTTGAAATATGTTGAGATTAAAGTCGACCTTTTGAGACTAACAACCAGTGCACTGCTTCTACAAAATGCCGTCCAGTCAGTTAGATGAATTAGTGAAATTATACTTCAGACTCGGCTTTAATAACAAAGCCCACAGACATACCCTAGTAATAAGTATTAGGACTTTGAAGAGACTGTGCCAAAAACTGCGAAGGACAAACCACACAAGCTTAGAAGAGGTGGCCTCATTCGGCATTTATGCTTAGAACTGGAATTCAAAAAATCTATTATATAGAAATTTAAGAAACCATATATTAAATCTGCCATACTCTTTATGTTGTAATCTATGCTTCAGCGTGCATCTCTGTCTTTCTCCTCACTGGGTTTATCGAAGAGAACTGGAACGGACCAAAGGAGACATTGACTTTATTCTCGACACTGTATGTTGATTTTTTTTCTCGACTTTGTATGTTGACTTTATTCTCGACATCATATTTCAACTTTATTGTCACCATTATATTTCAAATTTATTCTCACCATTATATTTAACTTTATTCTCGACATTATATTTCCACTTTGTTCTCGATATTCCTATTTCCACTTTGTTCTCGATATTCCTATTTCAACTTTATTCTTGACATCATACTTCGACTTTATTCTCAACATCTCGACTTTATTCTCGACATTTTGACTTTTTTTCTCGAAGTGCATAATGAAAAAAAATTCTACCCCCTCTCATTTTTTTTCTCACGGGTGGCCCTAATACTCTTCCGTAGGTCCCTGAATGCCATCAACCAAATTTTATTGACGAGAAGAGCGGGTAAAGGAGGACTTGCCTGCCCTCATACTTCAGAATTGGATTTATGAAAACAAGTGTCCTGCTGTTTGGTTCTTGGAGTTTCCTGATTTGTCTCAACGTTTTGAGGATACTGGCAGCACTTTTGACATTTGAGAAGCTGCCTGTCATGACTGGAGGAATGTGCTTAGCTGTCAACACTCAGACTCAAATCACAGGATGCAATTGACTTTTTTTTTCTATCCTTGTCTGCATTATCTTTCTAGCTGAGCACAAAGTCCGGCTCCAGTGTTGAAAAGACCAGTGCATTATTCTTTTAAGCAGTGAGAGATACATAAATATGATTTACTGCTACCAGTGACCATCAGCAACCCTCCCTGTACGCTACTCCATCAAATCAAATTTGATTTAACCCCTGATGTGAGCTGAAGTGTAAAAGAAGGGCAGGATGCGATTCTTGAACTCTTTTGCAAGTTGGATACCACCATGGAGAAGTTGACAGCTCGGCTTGGCTTAATTGGTCACACAGAATTGGATATTTAGAAATACCAACTGAGAACCAGAGAGACTTGAGGCATAATGGAAAATTACAGTCTGCCTGGCCCAAACAATTTCTTATCTGTTTTGGCTCCCTTGTTCTGACCTTGGGGTTGGTATATCTCCATTCTCCTGGAATGTCATGAAGATAGAAGCAGTCCTCCCCTTTTAGATGACTGCAACAGATTTTAAAAGCAGGACAAGGGGCCTAACTAACATACTTGCCTTCTGTCAAAATTGAACTAAATTACAGAATTTGAGGAAATGCATTTAGCTTTGTTTATTACCTGGTACAACATTATAAAATTATAAAACTTTTATCAGTAAAGTACAGGGATATAAAGAGCCCCAATTACAGGGTTAAAAAGATTCTGCCCTCCCCAAAACCTTTCCTTTGTCTCTTTCAGACAGACTAAAGAACTGGGCCATGTAACAGAAATGTAGGAAGCCACTGATCTAGAGGGTGAACTGTGGTCACACCCCAAACTGCAGTGTGTCATGGGCTTTGAGACAATGTTACAATGCAAGTATATCATAAATGCCTCCAATTTAACAGTCACGCAAGAATGTCAACCCAAGACAAGAAGACACATTTCTAAATGTTAACAAAAAATTTGACTTACTTTCAACGTCCAGCCTGGTCCCATCTCCAAACAGAATGTGTCCACATGAGACAACAGCGCAGTAATACGTCCCAGCATGAGAAACATTCAGGCTCCTCAGAGGTAAGTTGTGGACACAGGTGTTTGTTTCTGTGCTGTGTCTCCTCTCACACTGATGGTTCCTGCCTCCATGGGTGTAAATGAGTCCTGGATGAGATTCTTCAGAGTCCTTGAACCAGTAAACACTGTGTTCTCCATCACAGCCCCCAGTGTGGACTGTACAGCTCAGAGTCACAGAGCCTCCATGCTGGACGGCTTCAGATTCAGACTGATGGACCAAAGCTGGAACGGTCAGACCAGAACCCTGAACACTCACCAGAGTGCCCTCTGCAAACTCTAATGTGAGCGAGTAGCTGGCTGTACAGTAGTAAGTTCCTGTGTCAGAATCATGAACATCCATTATGATCAAGTGATACCGATTTGTTTCAGCCTCCAGTCTGAAGCGTGGGTCGTCTTTCCATTCATTCTCAAATGAGGGCTTTTCATGGGAGCTGTAGAAAGATATCATGAGTTTTGGTCTTTGTCCTAAAGTTTGCTTATACCAGGAAAACCTCTTCGCCTGGTTATTCCTGGAAACACATGTCACAGTTATGGTGTCCCCGACACTGGCAGATATGAAAGTTTTCTCCTGATGAAGAGATGAGGACGGATCAGCCGTCAGAGCTGAAGAGATGAAAAACACAATGAAAGTCAAATTATAAACAAATCATGATTCAGTCTGTATGATAAGACTTTGAAAATTTAGAGGCAAGTACCTGGTCCAGGTTGACCAATATGGATCTGGAGGAAGATATTTTAGCTCTGCTTTAATGTTATGTTTTTTTTGTCTGTCTCTTTGTCTTTCTATGATCAAGATAACTTAAGATCTTCACAGATGTTTTTTTACATTTTCTACAAATCATGGAAATGGCACATGGAAGAACTAGAACTGGACTTAATTGGTGATCCAGTTATTTTGAAAGGATTTATTAACATTGTTGAAAAAGGCAGTTTTTGACATACTTGCAAATAATTCTCAATACTGCCTTGAAAAAAAAAAGACGTTAAAACTATTTGTATGTCAGCCTGATTTGCTATTATAACACTCTGTTCTGTATGACACCATGTAATAAAGGGAAAATTCTCAAAATGGTCTTTAAAAAATGGCTTTTAAGATATTCTTTACAAGACACTAGCAAATTTAATTTGCTAATTTGAAACTTAAATGATTTTTGTAGAGGTCCTTTATAAAATATTATCAATGCATTTGAGACAAAAGTAATTCAAATAAACTTAATTGACCCTTTAAAACAATAATTATATAGCAGCTGCATTTGCCATACTGTGTTACAGAAATTAAATAGGATTAATTCATGTTCATCTTATAAAATAGAGCTTTACTGTTTGGATTTGAGCTTGAACACAGAGATAAACTTTATAAAAGAAAATCTTAAAGCTAGTTACTTTTCACTTTGTCACATGGCAGGTATTTTTGATGATCCACCAAACATTTTGGTTTATGAATTTTGTTATTATTTATGTGTCTTTCACTACTCGAATCAAAGTGGCTCGTCCCTATTTAACAACAAGAAGCAACTTACACTAGTGAAGGAAGCAGATGTAAACATAACTCACCATTTTTCTGCAGGATGAAGAACATCAGATAGAAAAGTGACTTTGGAGATGTCATCATGTTCAGTTTTCAGAGCTTAATGTGAAGCGTTGTGGTCTTTCTGAGTCTTCACAGAGGGGGCTGTCTCTGATCGGCCAATCACCTCTTTATGTCCTATTAAGGAAATAAGATCACATGTTCACACCCAGCAGCAGTCACATTGATCTCACCTTTTTTCTCTCAGTATGGAGTGAACTCTACACCTCCAAACTTCACATGACTGCAGTTTTCTCTCGCTTTTTTTATTTTTTTTATTTTACAATTGTCCACTTTGTGATGAAATTTTAGCTATCTGCATAATATTAAATCTGATTGTTGTGTAGAGCATGTTTCAATGATCAAGATTGTTAAAAGAAATGTTATCTTCATTACATTGGCTTTGCCGTTTGAGCTCTCTCACTCTGTCATGCACAAATGATTTCTAGAGCCCTTGTCCATTGAGACCACGTTTTTTTAATGTATTTTTTGTGCATTTTGTGCCTTTCTTGATAGGAGGGAGACAGTGGATAGGCTTGTGAAAGGGGGTGAGAGAGTAGGTTAAGACTCTGCAAATTGTTCACATGCTGGATTCGAACCCAGACCAGCAGAAATATGTACATGGGACGTGCATGGTTGCCAACCACTCCGCCAAACCAGCACCCTGAGACCAAATTTTGGAGTCTGTGAACATAAAGTGAAGTTGAAATTGACTGGTCAATAAAATGATAAAATCTTGAGATAGTTTGATTTTCTTTTTTTTTTAATTTTGTTTGCATTATCTTTTCTGTTGAGCACTGTGTCCAATGGCAGTGTTGGAAAGATCAATGCTTTTTTTCCTCGTGAGAGATAAGTAAATATGATTCACTGCTATAGTGACCATCATCAGCCTTCCCTGTAGGCTACTCCTTTAAATCAAACTTTATTTAACCCCTGATGTGAGCTGAAGGGGAGGGCCATGCCACACCACAGTGTGAAAGACGGGGAAACAGTGACAGACAGGATGAGACAAGACAACAGGAAGGAGGACAAACAAGTAGTGTAAATAATCAGAGATAGTAGTCCAAGTGCTGTGCTGATTTTAGTCTATACCAGAAGTAAAGGCTGCAAGAAACCAGGGACACCAGAGATGTGGGACTTGATAGTTAGGGGTGTGATATTAAAGAGGACATATCATGCTTGTTTCTCCTTTTCACTATGCCAGACTAGGATGCCTGTAAAGCATTTCTGCCCTCAGTACAAGTCATTTAGTTCCTTCATTGCCCCACAATAGCGTTCTCAATATCCTCACTTTAGGCCATTATTAAGCGCTTGTTGAAACGCTTCGTCTCAAGGATGACCTACAGTTACCTCGCAACGTCACAGCTCTTTGTGCTCTGATTGGTCAGTTCTATCAGGGGTATAGAGCCAGCCTGTCCTTCTTCTTCTACTGTATTTTCCGGCAGGCTCAAAGCAGCGACCGCGTATTGAGTCCCCCTACAGGCCAGAGCTGGTAATGAGTGAGAGTGAGCGAGGGAGCTTTATACCCCTTCTGGTGGATGTGTTCAGACAGTATAACTCCTCAACTGAGGGAATGAGGAGTAACAGGAAGACAGAGGATGGGAAGGAGCAGCAGCAGTAGCGTACAAGTATTATCTTTTATTTATAATATAATATGGAGTCAACAGCTTAGAAGGAGAAACAAGGTGTAGTGATAGCATGAATATATTTAAGAAAAAAATTGTCAAAAGACCTTTGACGGATATAAAAATGATATCTGACTGTGTATCAACTGTTAAAACCTGAAGGATGCTGTAACGTAAACATTTGAGTATGTTTGGTCTGTGAGACAGCAGGAAGGAGCAAATGTACCAAAACAACGATTGTGACTGAAGTGAGGGTGCAGACATGTGAGATAGCAGCATTTCATCCCACTAACTGCAGAGAAACAGACAGTGTCAAAATGGATCCACTAAGTTGGGCTCTCAACGCAATTCGAACAAAGGATCGGACATTGAAGGTGACAAATGACACTAAAAGACACTCAAGAATTATGTCATATTTCTGTAAATGGAATAAAAATGTACAATAATATGATGATATGTGAAAAAGAGGAGACTAAATAATGAGGAAATGGGGATGGGACTAGATAAGCATTGCTTCTCCCGTCTTCCCTTTCGGGCATGTACAATGTGATCATCTATTAACAATGTGTGATGTTGTATAAGTGTGCTGACATGACCCAAATAAATCAATTCAATTCAATTCAATATAATGCAACTGGAATCATAATTTTCCTGAGGGAGTCTTCCCTAAGGGATTAATAAAGTACAATCAAATCAAATCAAATCAAACTTTATTTATAAGGCACTTTTCATACTTAGAGCAACACAAAGTGCCTCACAGAGGCTAAAAACAGCATAAGAACAGAGGCAACCCCCTCCCCCCCCAAATACAGAGACATATCCAGACACACACTTGCAGACATCAACATACACACACACACACACACACACACCCACACACACACACACATACGTGTTTATGTGACATACAAGGACTTATGACAGGAACGTGAAAAACGGGGACATGCCTTTCCCAAGGTCCCAGAGACCTGGAAATAAGAGATTTTTTTCTCTTATGCTTCCAGGAACACTTTCATCTGTTGAGATTTTGTCCAACACAAACTTTTGGTCAGACCTGACTTTACTGTGACATGTTGGGACCTTGTCAAGTTTATGTGAAATATGAGTACTTTGGCAACTTACACAGATATGTCATGTTTAAGGGAAATATGAGCCAGTGCACACACAATATTTTCAAGTTTATGTGACATACAAGGACCTGATAATACATTTAACGAGGCAGTATCCAAGCTTCTTAAAAGTTTTGGAATGCTTTAAAATCAATAATACACACAAAAAACAGGTACTGTACTGGTACTTTCCCCACTGCCAGTTGTAGAGAACCCCTGTAGGAAGTCCTTGACCATTTTGCATGAGACCTTTTCTTTTGTCTGATGTTTTGTATTACAGTCACTTGTGTCTGAAGAACTGTCAGATGAGTTTGGAACATAGTCATCATCATCATCGTCTTCGGCATCTGAAGACTCATCACTGACGTTGGGAGGACACTGGAGAAAATGGAAAAAAAGTGCATGACTTTATCAACAGATCTTGTTTTCATTTGTGTCATGGAAGTTATTAATGACAAAGGGGAAAAAAAACCTGCTTCCTGAACTTTGCAACCTCTACCAATGTTTCATTTGAAACTACAGTAAGGTTGCCTCTCCTCTCAACTGTCTAACTTCCATCAACTCCCCTTTTTTATGGACTGAGGATGCAAAAAGTGCCTTTTACAGATTCAAGAAGCTGTTCACAAAGGCACATGTTCTTCAACATCCAGACCCTTCACTTCAGTTTGTTGCGGAGGTTGATGCCTCCGATACTGGGGTTAGAGCTATATTGTCCCTGCAAAATGCTCAGACTCAATAGCTGAACCCATGTGCTTTCTTTTCTAGCCGTCTATCCCTTGAAAGACAAAAAAAAATATGACCCGGGCAACTGAGAGCTGTTGGCAGTGGGCTGGGATCTGCAAGAGCTGAGGCAGTGGCTTGATGGATCTTAACTCCCCATTGTTTATCTGGACCGATCACAAGAACCTCTGATACTTTCGTTCAGCTAAATGCCTTAACCCCCCGTCAGGCAAGATGGTCCCTTTTTCACCTACACCTTGTCCTACCGTCCTGGATCTAAAAACACTAAACCTGATGCCCTCTCTTGAATCTTCTCTCCTACCTCTGACTCCAGTGAGCCCAATCCAGGTTCGGGTCCTCTTAACTGTCTATGAGCTGGATTCAACAAGCTCACAGGTCCTTCAGTGAGGGCAAGCTCACAGGCCATCCTGGAATCAACAGGACTCTCCACTTCTTCCAGCAGCACTTTTGGTAGCCTAATATGGCCAAGGACACCAATGTGCTTGTGGTCACCTGCTTGGTTTATTCCCAAGGTAAAGCCTCCCATACCCCTTTTCCACCAAGCTGGTGACAGGGCTGGTTCGGAGCTAGAGTCAGACTTAGCACCAGTTCTTTGGTTTTCCACAGATTAAGCACCGGTTGCTGGCTCTCAAAACCGGTGCTTGGCAAGCACCAACTCTTTGCTGGGCCAGCAGAAAGAACCATGTTACATCGGGGGCTACAGCTTACGTCAGGGGGTGGGGGCGGGATTATTGACCAACCAAAACAGAGTAAAAACACGGAAGCACTCTTACCTGTCTTCTCAAGCGTTATCGCTGTTCGTTGCATAATCGTTGAGCAGCATTAACTTGCTGGATCGCCAACTTTTACTCTCCAAGGAAGGCTCGAAAAGCCAACAGCAACACTTGAACCGCAATGTAGCCCTCCATCTTTGTAATAGCAATTGATTCGGCGCTAGTTGTTATGGGAAACTAGCGTGACGTATACAGACGTATACATCAGCGTGATGGCGTAGCCCTTTGGCGGCACCCGTTTGTGGAAAAAAGCGGTTCTTAACGGTTTGCAGTTGAACCAACTGTGAACCCGCTCTAGCACCAACACTACCACCAGCCCTGGAACCAGCTTGGTGGAAAAGGGGTACCACAGGTCCCTTGCTGCCTGCTGAACCCTTTACCCATCCCTAGTCATCCTTGGTTTCATATTGCTGTGGATTTCATCACTGGTCTCAAGGCAACTCTGTTATACTCTCCATTATTGATTGTTTCTCAAAGATGTTTCGTGCCACAAAGTTGCCCTCTGCTCTGGAGACAGCTAACCTTCCAGTCCTACATGTTTTCAAGCTACATGGGATCCCCAGTGACATTGTCTCATACCGCTGTCCCAATTCTCCTCACGAGTCTGGAAAGGATTTTGCTAGGCTGTGGGCTGAGCAGCCAACCTGTCATCTGTGGTCATCCACAGACCAATGGACAGACTGAGTGGGCCAATCAGGATTTGGAGAGCAGTCCAAATGGCGTTTGTGTGGCTGCCCTCCCGGGAAATGAACACACCCACAACTCCCTCTCCTGTTCAGCTACAGATATGCCCCAGCTCATGGCCTATTACAGGATTCAATCTTGACTTTTCCCTGAATAGTGGTCTGAGGCAGAATCTTCACTTCAACAATGCTTGATATACATTGATTATTGCCTGAATATGAATACCAATGCAAAAGTCTGAACAGATCACAGAATGATAGGTTATCTGGCCTGCTGATTGTTCTTGGTAAAAAGACACAACAGCAGTCGGCCTTCTGATCTAAAATGAAGTGACAAGAAAATTTAATATTAGGCGATTTAAGTTAGAGGACTGAAATAAAACACACTACAGTGTGATTCAAGCTATGACAAAACAAGGACCTCAAATAAAACACACTATAGTCCGAGTCATGCTGAGACAAAATGGGGACCTCAAATAAAACACACTTCAGGCTGAGTCATGCTGAGACAAAACAAGGACCTCAAATAAAACACACTTCAGGCTGAGTCATGCTGAGACAAAATGAGGACCTCAAATAAAACACACTTCAGTCTGAGTCATGCTGAGACAAAACGAGGACCTCAAATAAAACACACTTCAGTCTGAGTCAAGTTGAGACATAACGAGGACCTCTAATAATACACACTACATAGTGAGTCACACTGAGACAAAACAAGGACCTCAGATAATACACACTTCAGTGTGAGTCAGACAGAGACAATACAAGGGCCTGAAATAATACACACTTCAGTCTGAGTCAAGCTGAGACAAAATGAGGACCTCAAATAATACACACTACATTGTGATTCAAACGATGACAAAACAAGGACCTCAAATAAAACACACTATAGTCTGAGTCATGCTGAGACAAAATGAGGACCTCAAATAAAAAAAACTTCAGTCTGAGTCATGCTGAGATAAAACGAGGACCTCTAATAATACACAGTACAGTCTGAGTGAAGCTGAGACAAAACAAGGACCTCAAATAATACACACTACATTGTGAGTCATTCTGAGACAAAACGAGGACCTCTAATAATACACACTTCAGTCTGAGTCATGCTGAGATAAAATGAGGACCTCTAATAATACACACTACAGTCTGAGTCAAGCTGAGACAAAACAAGGACCTCAAATAATACACACTACATTGTGAGTCATTCTGAGACAAAACGAGGACCTCTAATAATACACACTACAGTCTGAGTCAAGCTGAGACAAAACAAGGACCTCAAATAATACACACTTCAGTCTGAGTCAAACAGAGACAAAATGAGGACCCAAAATAATACACAGTACATTGTGAGTCATGCTGAGACAAAACAAGGACCTCAAATAAAACACACTTGTCTGAGTCAAACAGAGACAAAACAAGGACCTCAAATAAAACACACTTCAGTCTGAGTCATGCTGAGACAAAACGAGGACCTCAAATAAAACACACTTAAGTCTGAGTCAAGCTGAGACAAAACGAGGACATCTAAAAATACACACAATATAGTGAGTCACACTGAGACAAAATGAGGACCTCAAATAATAAACACTTCAGTCTGAGTCAAACAGACACAATACAAGGACCTCAAATAATACACACTGCATAGTGACTCACACTGAGACAAAATGAGGACCTCAAATAAAACACACTTCATTCTGAGTCAAGCTGAGACAAAATGAAGACCTCTAATAAAACACACTACATTTTGTCAGTCAAGCTGAGACAAAAAGAGGACCTGAAATAATACACACTACATAGTGAGTCACACTGAGACAAAATGAGGACCTTAGATAAAACACACTTCATTCTGAGTCAAGCTGAGACAAAATGAGGACCTCTTATAATACACACTTCAGTCTGATTCAAGCTGAGACAAAACAAGGACCTCAATTAAAACACACTTGTCTGAGTCAAACAGAGACAAAACAAGGACCTCAAATAAAACACACTTCAGTCTGAGTCAAGCTGAGACAAAACAAAGACCTCAAATAATACACTCTTCAGTCTGAGTCAGGCTGAGACAAAATGAGGACCTTAAATAATAGACACTTCAGTGTGAGTCATGCTGAGACAAAACAAGGACCTCAATTAAAACACACTTGTCTGAGTCAAACAGAGACAAAACAAGGACCTCAAATAATACACTCTTCAGTCTGAGTCAAACAGAGACAAAATGAAGACCCCAAATAATACACAGTACATTGTGAGTCATAATGAGACAAAAAGAGGACCTCAAATTATATACACTGTAAGAGGACCTGCAATAAAACACACACTGCAGTCTGACTATAGCTGAGAAGAAATGAGGACCTGAAGTAAAAATCACACACTGCAGTCTGACTCTAGCTGGGAAGAAAGGAGGACCTGAAGTAAAAAACACACACTGCAGTCTGACTCTAGCTGAGAAGAAATGAGGACCTGAAGTAAAAATCTCACACTGCAGTCTGACTATAGCTGAGAAGTGAGGACCTGAAGTAAAAATCACACACTGCAGTCTGACTCTAGCTGAGAAGAAATGAGGACCTGAAGTAAAAAACACACACTGCAGTCTGACTCGAGCTGAGAAGAAATGAGGACCTGAAGTAAAAATCACACACTGCAGTCTGACTCTGGCTGAGAAGAAACGAGGACCTGAAGTAAAAAAAACACACTGCAGTCTGACTCTAGCTGAGAAGAAATGAGGACCTGAAGTAAAAATCACACACTGCAGTCTGACTCTAGCTGAGAAGAAAGCGAGGACCTGAAGTAAAAATCACACACTGCAGTCTGAGTCAAAGCTGAGACAAAATGAGGACCTCAAATAAAATAACACACTGCAGTCTGACTCTAGCTGAGAAGAAAGGAGGACCTGAAGTAAAAATCACACACTGCAGTCTGACTCTGGCTGAGAAGAAATGAGGACCTGAAGTAAAAAATCACACACTGCAGTCTGACTCTAGCTGAGAAGAAAGCGAGGACCTGAAGAAAAAATCACACACTGCAGTCTGACTCTAGCTGAGAAGAAAGGAGGAACTGAAGTAAAAAATCACACACTGCAGTCTGACTCTAGCTGAGAAGAAATGAGGACCTGAAGTAAAAATCATACACTGCAGTCTGACTCTAGCTGAGAAGAAAGGAGGAACTGAAGTAAAAAATCACACACTGCAGTCTGACTCTAGCTGAGAAGAAAGGAGGACCTGAAGTAAAAATCACACACTGCAGTGTGACTCTAGCTGAGAAGAAATGAGGACCTGAAGTAAAAATCACACACTGCAGTCTGACTCTAGCTGAGAAGAAATGAGGACCTGAAGCAAAAATCACACACTGCAGTCTGACTCTAGCTGAGAAGAAATGAGGACCTGAAGTAAAAATCACACACTGCAGTCTGACTCTAGCTGAGAAGAAATGAGGACCTGAAGTAAAAATCACACACTGCAGTCTGACTCTAGCTGAGAAAAGCGAGGACCTGAAGTAAAATCACACACTGCAGTCTGACTCTAGCTGAGAAGAAAGCGAGGACCTGAAGTAAAAATCACACACTGCAGTCTGACTCTAGCTGAGAAGAAATGAGGACCTGAAGTAAAGATCACACACTGCAGTCTGACTCTAGCTGAGAGGAAAGGAGGACCTGAAGTAAAAAATCACACACTGCAGTCTGACTCTAGCTGAGAGGAAATGAGGACCTGAAGTAAAAATCACACACTGCAGTCTGACTCTAGCTGAGAAGAAATGAGGACCTGAAGTAAAAATCACACACTGCAGTCTGACTCTAGCTGAGAAGAAATGAGGACCTGAAGTAAAAATCACACACTGCAGTCTGACTCTAGCTGAGAAGAAGTGAGGACCTGAAGTAAAAATCACACACTGCAGTCTGACTCTAGCTGAGAGGCAAGGAGGACCTGAAGTAAAAAATCACACACTGCAGTCTGACTCTAGCTGAGAGGAAATGAGGACCTGAAGTAAAAATCACACACTGCAGTCTGACTCTAGCTGAGAAGAAAGCGAGGACCTGAAGTAAAAAATCACACACTGCAGTCTGACTCTAGCTGAGAAGAAAGTGAGGACCTGAAGTAAAAATCACACACTGCAGTCTGACTCTAGCTGAGAAGAAACGAGGACCTGAAGTAAAAATCACACACTGCAGTCTGACTCTAGCTGAGAAGAAGAAACGAGGACCTGAAGTAAAATCACACACTGCAGTCTGACTCTAGCTGAGAAGAAATGAGGACCTGAAGTAAAAATCACACACTGCAGTCTGACTCTAGCTGAGAAGAAATGAGGACCTGAAGTAAAACACACACTGCAGTCTGACTCTAGCTGAGAAGAAACGAGGACCTGATGTAAAAATCACACACTGCAGTCTGACTCTAGCTGAGAAGAAATGAGGACCTGAAGTAAAAAACACACACACAGCAGTCTGACTCTAGCTGAGAAGAAATGAGGACCTGAAATAAAAAACACACACTGCAGTCCGACTCTAGCTGAGAAGAAATGAGGACCTGAAGTAAAAATCACACACTGCAGTCTGACTCTAGCTGAGAAGAAATGAGGACCTGAAGTAAAAATCACACACTGCAGTCTGACTCTAGCTGAGAAGAAAGGAGGACCTGAAGTGAAATCACACACTGCAGTCTGACTCTAGCTGAGAAGAAAGAGGACCTGAAGTAAAAATCACACACTGCAGTCTGACTCTAGCTGAGAAGAAAGGAGGACCTGAAGTAAAAATCACACACTGCAGTCTGACTCTAGCTGAGAAGAAAGGAGGACCTGAAGTAAAAATCACACACTGCAGTCTGACTCTAGCTGAGAAGAAAGTGAGGACCTGAAGTAAAAAATCACACACTGCAGTCTGACTCTAGCTGAGAAGAAAGGAGGAACTGAAGTAAAAAACACACACTGCAGTCTGACTCTAGCTGAGAAGAAATGAGGACCTGAAGTAAAAACACACACTGCAGTCTGACTCTAGCTGAGAAGAAACGAGGACCTGAAGTAAAAATCACACACTGCAGTCTGACTCTATCTGAGAAGAAATGAGGACCTGAAGTAAAAACACACACTGCAGTCTGACTCTAGCTGAGAAGAAATGAGGACCTGAAGTAAAAATCACACACTGCAGTCTGACTCTAGCTGAGAAGAAAAGGACCTGAAGTAAAAAATCACACACTGCAGTCTGACTCTAGCTGAGAAGAAGTGAGGACCTGAAGTAAAATCACACACTGCAGTCTGACTCTAGCTGAGAAGAAATGAGGACCTGAAGTAAAAATCACACACTGCAGTCTGACTCTAGCTGAGAAGAAAGCGAGGACCTGAAGTAAAAAATCACACACTGCAGTCTGACTCTAGCTGAGAAGAAATGGAGGACCTGAAGTAAAAATCACACACTGCAGTCTGACTCTAGCTGAGAAGAAATGAGGACCTGAAGTAAAATCACACACTGCAGTCTGACTCTAGCTGAGAAGAAATGAGGACCTGAAGTAAAAATCACACTGCAGTCTGACTCTAGCTGAGAAGAAACGAGGACCTGAAGTAAAAAATCACACACTGCAGTCTGACTCTAGCTGAGAAGAAAGAGGACCTGAAGTAAAAAAAACACACTGCAGTCTGACTCTAGCTGAGAAGAAACGAGGACCTGAAGTAAAAATCACACACTGCAGTCTGACTCTAGCTGAGAAGAAATGAGGACCTGAAGTAAAAATCACACACTGCAGTCTGACTCTAGCTGAGAAGAAATGAGGACCTGAAGTAAAAATCACACACTGCAGTCTGACTCTAGCTGAGAAGAAATGAGGACCTGATGTAAAAATCACACACTGCAGTCTGACTCTAGCTGAGAAGAAAGGAGGACCTGAAGTAAAATCACACACTGCAGTCTGACTCTAGCTGAGAAAATGAGGACCTGAAGTAAAAATCACACACTGCAGTCTGACTCTAGCTGAGAAGAAAGAGGACCTGAACTAAAAATCACACACTGCAGTCTGACTCTAGCTGAGAAGAAAGAAGCACCTGAAGTGAAACCACACACTGCAGTCTGACTCTAGCTGAGAAGAAATGAGGACCTGAAGTAAAATCACACACTGCAGTCTGACTCTAGCTGAGAAGAAATGAGGACCTGAAGTAAAAATCACACACTGCAGTCTGACTCTAGCTGAGAAGAAATGAGGACCTGAAGTAAAAATCACACACTGCAGTCTGACTCTAGCTGAGAAGAAATGAGGACCTGAAGTAAAAATCACACACTGCAGTCTGACTCTAGCTGAGAAGAAATGAGGACCTGAAGTAAAAATCACACACTGCAGTCTGACTCTAGCTGAGAAAACGAGGACCTGAAGTAAAAACACACTGCAGTCTGACTAGCTGAGAAAAGAAATGAGGACCTGAAGTAAAATCACACACTGCAGTCTGACTCTAGCTGAGAAGAAATGAGGACCTGAAGTAAAAAATCACACACACTGCAGTCTGACTCTAGCTGAGAAGAAAGCGAGGACCTGAAGTAAAATCACACACTGCAGTCTGACTCTAGCTGAGAAGAAACGAGGACCTGAAGTAAAATCACACACTGCAGTCTGACTCTAGCTGAGAAGAAAGCGAGGACCTGAAGTAAAAATCACACACTGCAGTCTGACTCTAGCTGAGAAGAAAAGCGAGGACCTGAAGTAAAAATCACACACTGCAGTCTGACTCTAGCTGAGAAGAAACGAGGACCTGAAGTAAAAATCACACACTGCAGTCTGACTCTAGCTGAGAAGAAATGAGGACCTGAAGTAAAAATCACACACTGCAGTCTGACTCTAGCTGAGAAGAAACGAGACCTGAAGTAAAAATCACACACTGCAGTCTGACTCTAGCTGAGAAGAAAAACGAGGACCTGAAGTAAAAATCACACACTGCAGTCTGACTCTAGCTGAGAAAAGCAGGACCTGAAGCAAAATCACACACTGCAGTCTGACTCTAGCTGAGAAGAAATGAGGACCTGAAGTAAAAATCACACACTGCAGTCTGACTCTAGCTGAGAAGAAATGAGGACCTGAAGTAAAAATCACACACTGCAGTCTGACTCTAGCTGAGAAGAAATGAGGACCTGAAGTAAAAATCACACACTGCAGTCTGACTCTAGCTGAGAAGAAAGAGGACCTGAAGTAAAAATCACACACTGCAGTCTGACTCTAGCTGAGAAGAAATGAGGACCTGAAGTAAAAATCACACACACTGCAGTCTGACTCTGGCTGAGAAAATGAGGACCTGAAGTAAAAAAACACACTGCAGTCTGACTTTTAAGCTGAAAAGAAAAGGAGGACCTGAAGTAAAATCACACACTGCAGTCTGACTCTAGCTGAGAAGAAATGAGGACCTGAAGTAAAAATACACTGCAGTCTGACTATCTGAGAAGAAATGAGGACCTGAAGTAAAATCACACACTGCAGTCTGACTCTAGCTGAGAAAAACGAGGACCTGAAGTAAAAACACACACTGCAGTCTGACTTTTAACTGAAAGAAAGTGAGGACCTGAAGTGAAAATGCACACACTGCAGTCTGACTCTGCTGAGGAAAAGAGGACCTGAAGTAAAAATACACTGCAGTCTGACTCTAGCTGAGAAGAAATGCAGGACCTGAAGTAAAACACACACTGCAGTCTGACTCTAGCTGAGAAGAAACGAGGACCTGAAGTAAAAATCACACACTGCAGTCTGGCTAGCTGAGAAGAAATGAGGACCTGAAGTAAAAATCACACACTGCAGTCTGACTCTAGCTGAGAAGAAACAGGACCTGAATAAAAATCACACACTGCAGTCTGACTCTGGCTGAGAAGAAACGAGGACCTGAAGTAAAATCACACACTGCAGTCTGACTCTGGCTGAGAAGAAACAGACCTGAAGTAAAAATCACACACTGCAGTCTGACTCTGGCTGAGAAGAAACGAGGACCTGAAGTAAAATCACACACTGCAGTCTGACTCTAGCTGAGAAGAAATGAGGGACCTGAAGTAAAAATCACACACTGCAATCTGACTCTAGCTGAGAAGAAATGAGGACCTGAAGTAAAAATCACACACTGCAGTCTGACTCTAGCTGAGAAGAAAATGAGGACCTGAAGTAAAAATCACACACTGCAGTCTGACTCTAGCTGAGAATGAGGACCTGGTAGCAATCACACACTGCAGTCTGACTCTGGCCTGAGAAGAAGAAATGAGGACCTGAAGTAAAATCACACACTGCAGTCTGATCTAGCTGAGAAGAAATGAGGACCTGAAGTAAAATCACACACTGCAGTCTGACTCTAGCTGGATGAGGAAATGAAATAGAACCCATTGCAGTATGAAGTACACATATTCTTAATCAATACAAAATTGTGGACTTACCAAGTTCTCCTTCAAGTCCTGTCCAAAATGTAACTGTGCTGGGATTCCTTTATCTTCTTATCCGGCTGTTGCCAGATATTGCCAGAAAGCAAGCAATATATATATACAGACATATCTGAGATCTGAGTGATGTGAGTGAACTTTCAACCTTTAGGGCCCCTAATTTCATGGCGCATAGCGCAGAAAAGCGCACCTGCGCAGGATTAATTTAAATTGCGCTGTCTTTCTGCCAATTTGACAATTTGGTAGACCGTCTGGGCAGAGATGAGTGTGTGGCGCACCAAGGATGTCGGCAAATTCATGTTGGCGCAGTGACAATTTTAAATTACAAAAACAGTGCAGAAAGTCGCTGGCTCGCCAGCTCAACCTGTCTAACCTCGAAGAGGTGCACCTTGCGCAGCTGTAATTTGGTGACAAGCGCACATGTGCGCGCCTCAGCAGGTTTCCAGAGTGTCAGGCACATTTTAATGCAATAAACAATCACAGCAATCACTATTTAATGTTACCGTCTGAACCAGCATATACATTTGTATCTATATTAATTGTCCCGTCACATCTGATGTGGGATTAAAGCCGTTTGTTATAATGGCAACTTAACCTGACGGCAGCTGGAAGTTTGATGCACATCTTACAATTCAACAATAAACAGCCTTAACATCTGACATTGAGTATATATCTGGCTTTTCTCATTTCATTAAATTCAAAGAAAAAAAGGAGAAAAAAGACAGAGAAAAAAAAAGAAGAAAAATAAATGTATGTTACTCTGGATGTACTGTTATTTCCCATATGGTAAACCTCTATTTTGTTTTATTTTTTATTGATCTAAAAGAGAGGCCAAAATTTGCTCATAGTATGCAAAATGCCGGAACTATGCCTCAGGAGCCTCACGTAATTAGCACTAAAGGCTCTGTCAATTTTATGACAAAAATCAATAGATAAGAACTGTTATGAATATAACAATAAAGGGGTTGAATACAGCTGATGTTAATTATAAACATTTTAGAACATTTTAACTGCAACAATACTGAGAATGCATTAATCTGTCAAAGATACAAAATTATGCTTTGGCATATCTAGCTTACATACCCTGGCGTTGTGTACCAGGAGATTCTCCTCTATTTAAGTCTTTATCCTGTAGGGAATCTGCTGGGAGGTTTCACAATAAAGTTGACATTTATCACTTGTGCTGTTTAGTATCTAGATCAGGTGGATCACAAGTATTATTTAGGCTATTTTAAACTGGCTCTTATTTTTTTATAAAGACAAAAAGCACCAGGCAGTCATTTCCTTCTGGGAAAGTAGGCTCATCATTGCTTATTCATTCATTCATTGTCTCCTCCTCTCTCACAGCTCTGAGGGGCTGGCACGAGCTGTGGAGATCATGCGCCCGCAGATTGGCAGGGGCTACAGGAAATCTGCAAATCGCTGGTCACACCCTGTCTGCACTGCGAAGGCTTGACAGGTCGCCTGCACTTGTGCCTGGTCTACTAAATTAGAGCCCAAAGTGTTTATCGGCTTCATGCAGTATATGTTTAATATCAGTTGGCAAGTAATCTTGAACAGGAATCATGTTAAGAAATGAGTTGTCATTGTTTTTAAGGATTGTGCTTTTCCTTTCATGAGGCATAACACTGAAGATCTCCCTGTACCAAAAGTGTAACTGTGCTGCAATTCTTTTATCTAAGCGCCGATCCGCGTGCCAGATTTTTGCCAGAGAAACAAGCGTTATATATATATTAGTGCTGACAGTCGATTAAACAAAATAATCTGATTAATTACCAGATTTGTAATTAATTAATCATATCAATCACATTTTAATCTTATATCTGCCTGAAGTTGCCAAATAAAGAATTTTAATTCTAGGATATTATAAAATTGTAGTGCATGACAAATCAAATGAATACACTAAGTGAAGATTGAAATCCAAATCATATGGTGACTGAATAAAACCAGAGTCAGGGCAACTTGTCCAGAAAATTCTAAAGCTCAATCAGGCAACTTAAATACACTTTGTGTTTTAAATCAAATTCAAAGTAAGAAAAATGTCAGGACATCCAGCAAACCAATTAAGTCTGATGCATCATTAAAGAATTTAGTGAATATTGATAAATAAATTCAAAAAATAAAAAAATCAGGCTAAGTCTTAAATCGCCATTCCTGTTGTCACCTAGGCTTTGTTTGGTTTGACTAGAAATGTGAAGTGGTGTGCCACTTGAAGCTGGCCAATATTAAAATGTTTGTGTGCTATGATTAATCTTCAATTAAAAATAAAAGTGTAAAATAATTAAAGTACTAAATCAAAACTAGAAGACTAAAAAACAAATTTAAAAAAGACTAACACAGATAGAAAGAGAAGATAAGGCCTATAAAAGAGACCAGAAAAGAGACAATAAAAATAATAAATAATAAAATATGTTCTCCTGATGAAACCAGCAAGCGAGTATGTAACGCCCTTCTTTATAGCTTATAGTTGTATCTAAAGACAAAGGAAGGCTATGATACAGGAAAATTACTTGTATTCATCCAAATATAATTTTAAAAAAGCTGCTACGTTCAACTTACCATGAAAGCGTACCAGCATAAAAAATGGCAGTGATTCATTATGAAATGAAAAGTTAATATTCAAAATCCAGATGTTTTAACAGAGGATATCCACAAGGTACATTTGTGTCAGAAAAATTATGCAGCTTGATGATACTGGTCTTGAATATTTTTTCTTGAATGGACCAGGAGTTCTATGCTCTGTCTATTTTAACTGATCCACATTTGGTTTTAGACCCAGGAGATCAGGGAGCCATGTCTTAAAGAATTCAAGCGGTTGTTGTCCCCCGGTGCCTTCCTTCAGTCCAATGACCCTTATATTTTCTCTATGGCTGCGATATTCGCTGTCCTCAGCTTGGTGTGGAGAGTTTTCACTTCTTTTTTTTGAGTGCAATTATCTAGTTAGACATAGATGATAACTCATCCTCGGTGTCCGAAATATGTGATTCCACCTCATTAATGTGTTTGGTTTGACCATCAATATGACTGTTTATAACCTCCAAAGTTGAGTGAAGTTTGGTGAACTTAATGTCCATTAAAGCGCTGTTTTTCTGTGTGACATTTTGCATTAGGCGAGTAGTTGTGACTTCCTCCTAGTAGCAGCATGTCGGCTAGCTGTAGCCTCTATGCCAGTGGACTGGAATTTCCTTAGTTCCTAGTGAGTTCTGAACAGGGAATCACATTGATTTGGATTCGAGTCAGAAGCGAACATGTTCAGCTGTAGGCAGTAACCTTTGAAAACTTTATAAAAGCAGAAAAAACTGGATCAAAAAGGTATATTGCACTTGGTGGAGATGGGAGGTTGGTGAAATAGCACCTCTCAGGCAGATCGCGTTACGTGATCCATCACAGCTATTTTCAACAAAACAACAATATCAATTCTTAAAATTAATTAGGACATATGTCTAAACATTCTGATGAAGGAAAATTGTCACAGCTGTGTTTGTGGTGTTGCTTGGCGGCTTCTGAAATGTATGCATCCCCTGAGATACGTTACCAGATTAGGGTCAGAAATTAATCAACATGAATTATTCAAAATGTTGTTTCAAACTGCATCTTAACAATAGAACTGTATTTTAATAGAAAATTAAATAAATACATCTTAGAAAAACAATTACTTAAAAATAAAATAGGAGAGAGGAAGAGTTGCTGTTCTCTGTCCAAACTTTTTGTCAGTACAGTGTACACATGGGAGGAGCTGACCTTGCTGACGAATGGTGGCCTTGTACTGCGCCCATGCAAAGTCCCAGTGGTGGTACCTATGCATCTTTTGGCAAGGCTGATATGGCCATCAATAATGGCATCTCAGTGATACAGCAGCAATCCAAAAAGCACAAAAAACTCAAGGAATTCAGGCTGGTGGATGCAGATGGTCTTATCCACAGTGGGAGAAAGGAAGGCCTTCCAAGAGAGAGGAGGAGAATGTGCACAGCACCACCAGATACAAACAAAGGCCAACAACCCCAAGACCTAAGGTTGTTGTCCACTATGATCAAGTGGATCACTTCCAACTTTCACAGACAAGGGAAGGTGCAGGCTTTGCCCAGAAGGATAAACAATTATCTACTTCACCACATGTGGTGTTCATCAGTGCATTGTCACCAGGAAAAACCCATGCAACTGCTTCGAAACGTTTCATAAAAAAATGAAATATGTACAGGAAATTAGGGGAATAGTTCAGATTTTCAATATGGAAAACCTGGACACAATATGGAAAACCTGAACACATAAAACTTTCTCCAGTGTTTAGTTGTGCATGCATCATTTGAGAGAATATAATTGCTGTGTCATTTTCTTCAGTGCACAAAACATTCAATATGTTCATTATAAAATGTCCCATTTTAGGGTCACTTTTCATAAGACAGACTGATAAAGACAAACAAAATCAACTAAATGACCACAAAATACAACCATGTAAAATTTACCTTCATCAAAGTTAACATCAATATTTTTAGTATATGGGCTCTGTTTAAATCTTGATAAGACAACACATAAAATCCAAAATATTGAATACTTATATATTTTGATTGTGCAAATATTTTTCTTAAGACCATAAGATATGAATAATAACATTTTTGCAACTTATTTTCCACTCCTGTCTGTTTTAGGGTTAAACTAACCAGGTTTTAGTGTGTGTATGTGACATGAATGTAACAAATGAGGACCTGGCTGGGTCACATGACCAAGTGTGTGAAAAGTGTGTATGAGTACCCACACTGACCACTAGGTGGCGTAACAGTAGATGAGCAAAGTCCAAAAACACACACACACACTTCATGTCATAAAATTGTGAAATGTTGGGACTTCTGAGATTTTTGGTTTAGGGGTATTCTGGGGTGCTCTAAATCGCTGTAGCATGCTCGGAAAAATGAGGACCCGAAAAAAGTCCTCATTTTTCAGAGGGTCCTCATACTGTAGGTGTGTATTCACAGAAATGTCCTCATATGTCCTGTAAACAAGAGCCCACACACACACACACACACACACACACACACACACACCTGCGCCAAGAGAGAGAAAGAGAGACATGGCTGTGCACCGAGGACTGAGGTAAGGAATAAGCTACCTTTGGGGGCCATCAACACTGAGGAGGGCTCCACAAGGAGCGCAGCCAGGGACTTCCCCGCCCCGCACAGAGACGAGGCCCCACACCACAGTGCAGTTACCTACGGCTATGCAGGCGGAGCCGTCCCCCGGCAGCAGCCCCACAAGTGGACCAGGAGCAGCCCCCAGCGTGGAGAGCCCCCATGAGGAAACACTGGAGCTAAAAAACCATCATACTAAAACACTAATAACAATATAAGAATAGAGATAAAACAACATAAAGTGGATAAGTGAAATAACATAAAAAGTTAAGAATTAACCCTCAAGGGACGGACATCCCGCGGGCGGCCCCGCCCCCCTGCGCTGTCTACATAGGTCTGCTTAAACTGATATAACTCAAAAACCACATTAGCTAGAATGTTCATTCTTGTTGCTGCTAAAAGCACAGACTTCCGTCTTTCAAGTGACATCATTTTCGTCATTACGTCATGTTAAAAAAAAAAAAAAAGAATCGAGTGATTACCCCGGGAATTTTTCCGCGCCACCACTGTGTGGCGCCAAAGGACCTTTGTGGCGAGTAGGTTGGAAAGAGCAGGACGTATAGTGAGAGAGCTAGAGATTGATTGATAGATAGATAGATAGATAGATAGATAGATAGATAGATAGATAGATAGATAGATAGATAGACTGAGATAGATAGATAGATAGACTGAGATAGATAGATAGACTGAGATAGATAGATAGACTGAGATAGATAAAGAGATTGTGTGTGTGTGAGAGAGAGTTTTTGTCTTTGTAAAGACAAAAGCTTTTCTTTTTTTGTCTTGTGGCATTTTTGGCCACATTATTATTGTTTCTGGAGCTAATTAGTAGGTGTCGTGATAGCAAGGAAGAGCTACACCACCGAAGAGGCTCTAGAAATAATATTTGCTTATCAGCACGAAGATGCGCCGTCCTCTGATCCGGACTCTGTCTTGACAGAGGATGAAGATCACTTTGTTGAAGGTCTCGATCCGTATCAGGACATGTAAGTAACATTTTATTTTATTTTTTTAAATTTCATCTGATCAAAAATTACATTTTAGGGAACTGTGTTTGAATTTGTGGGTTGTGGGGAAGAAATATCATCATCAGTGTAACAGGTGCATCAGAGCGCTTATTTTTCAAGAGTGAAAAGTAGCGTTTCATAGCAACTGTGAATCACTCGTGTTTGTTGATAATGTATAAAGGTGTTGATGATGTGTAAAGGTGCAGAGCACTCTTACTTTATATTTTATTATTATTATTATTATGTTATATTATGCCACTACGCACAGCGCTGTCCCTCGCGCTGTGCGTAGGGCCCCATTTTACGCAAGAGGATGCACTCTCTGCCGTCTGATGTAGCCACGATGTGGACTACAGGCCTGATATTTTCAATTTAAAGTGTGACTGTTGCCGTTGTTGTCTGTCAGTAATGTCTTTTCGCGGTGCAACCGATGTGAACATTTGATCTAAATCCTGAATCGCTCGCCGTCTTTCGGCATGCGCTCCTCCGTGTGCCGGTGAGCGTAAAGACGCAGACAGACGCGCTTCGTTGGGACAGTGAGGGATCATCGGTCACTTTGTGTGATTTTATGATTCAAACGATGTCTGGATAGCTCATGCGCGCTGTTTAATGTGAACACAAAGACAAGGATGAAGAGTCAGCCTTTGGATAAATCAAAACTGAACATTCTTCATCAGTCCAGCTCTGAGCCTCTGTTGCACTCTCTAGTTTCTGAATTATAAATTCATCCTGAGGTCTCCTCCATCACATATTGTCCGTGATATAAAAACAATTTTTGAAGGATCAAGCATCAAATACAATGCAATAGTGCAGCGGTTCTCAACCTGTGGGTGGAGGCCCATAAGTGAGTCTCAGAGCTGTTCTCAGTGGACGGTGAATAAATCAGGTAAAAATGTGGCAAAAATGTCTTCAGTGTATGGAAGCCCTAAGAGGACAAACATCCCTAAGAGTATATCAGAATTTACCCACTAGAATAAATCAAACTTCACCATTGAAAGGTGGGCAGGTATGTTGTTGAAATAAAAAAAGAAAAACTCTGAGGCATAAGACCTCAACTGCTAACCTGCAGTCATGAGACAGAAGAGAGAATAATTATGTCTACATGTGGACTGGAGATCAAATTTCCCTGCAGTCCTGATTATTATTTTTTTTAATGTCTAGTTAACTGCATAAACATTTATCCATATTGAAAAAGGAGTGATTAACCAATTGGTGTTCGTATGTTGGGGGGGGGGATTCTAGAGAACTTTTATGTCCCCTCCAATATCAAAATCAAACCTATGCCCTTGCGCACGTGTGTGTGTTTGTATGTGTGTAATGGGGTGAGAGAGGGTCTGTGTGTGGTCTCTGTCTGGTGTGGCAGGTGAGGAAATATCAGAACATTGCAGCTCTTTACTGCTTATGTGATTCTTTCAATTGTATAGCTTTTTTATTATGTACATCTTTTTTTTACTGATATGATATGTTCTTTTTCATTTATTTGTTTCAGTGTCAGTGACACTGCAGAGGCAGAGCAGCCCAGCACTTCACGGCCACCCTCTGATGAAGAGGCACAACCTCTAGCGAGTGAATCTCCACAAGTAAGAGGTCGCAGCCTCAATCGCCAGGGAGCAAAGCGTGGCTACAGAAGTCGCAGCTATGGAGGTATGAGTCGTGGCCAGTCAACTGGATGGTGGAAGACTGAAGAAGAGCCAGACAGTCTGCCTCAGCCGGTCCCCAGGTTCCATCCCAAAAGAAATCCTGGTGTCCAGCCACCTGCGTCATCACCTGCCTCTGCCCCCAGCCCCATGGAGCTATTCAAGCTTTATTTTAACACCAAAACGATTCAAGTTTTGTGTCAAAACACAAATAAAAATGCAGATAAAAACAAAGCTGCTGGAAAAAAATTCTCCTGGATTCCAGTTACACCTCAGGAAATGTGTAAATATATGGGGCTAGTTTTTTATATGGGTGTCCTCAAGATGCCAAACATCAAAGATTTTTGGCGTTCAAAACATTTTTTCCATGTCCCATCTCCTGGCAAGGTGATGTCCAGAGACAGGTTCCTGCTGATCTCACGGAATCTTCACATGAGTGACCCAGAGGAGGATGCCTTCAATGACAGGAAGAAAGGTACAGAGGATTATGACAGGCTGCACAGGCTCCGCCCTCTGTATGACAGTCTGCAAACCGCCTGCAAGGCTGTCTACCATCCTCTGAAGAACCTGGCTGTGGATGAACGAATGGTGGCCACCAAAGCAAAACTTGGCTTGAAACAATACATAAAAAACAAGCCAAAAAAGTGGGGCATCAAGCTTTTTGTGCTAGCAGATTCAAGTGGCTACACTGTAGACTTCAATATCTATACTGGAAAAAATAAATCAGTCAGTGGGATGGGTCTTTCCTTTGATGCTGTGGTTTCACTTGCAAACAAAGAATTCCTGGGGTCTGGTTATCACATTTATTGTGATAACTTCTACACCAGTCCAGCGCTTTTCAGGCATCTCTGGGACCTTGGCTTTGGAGCCTGCGGGACCTACAGGGCTGGCAGAGTGGGGACGCCATCCACAACAAAGAACGCTCTTACAAGAAGGTCACCACGAGGATCCATACGCTGGATTAGGGATGGGCAGCTCCTCTTCGTGAAGTGGATGGACACAAGAGAGGTTTCTATGTGCTCCACTGTGCACTCTGCCTACTCAGGAGAGACAGTGATGAGAGGAAGGAAGACCTGCAATGGGTATGAGAGGGTGGAAATACCAAGACCAACCAGTGTTGGGGAGTACAATCGGTACATGGGTGGGGTTGACCTCTCCGACCAGCTCATTGGGTATTATTCCACAGCCAGGAAGAGCGTGAAATGGTACAAAACTGTCTTTCACCACTTTCTGGACATTGCTGCAACCAACAGCTACATTGTCCATAAGCAGCTTTGTGCCTCCAGAGGAGAGCAGCCGCTGACCCATCAGGGCTTCCACGAGCTCCTGTCTGCTGAGCTGTGTGGGGTGCCCCTGGACGTGTCTGCACCGAAGCCAGACAGAGAGCAGTGCCATCACACACCAGTTGCCATTGCTCCTGACAATGATCCTTCCAAGAAAGCTACAGCAGGAAGGAAAAAATGCAAACTGTGTGGGAGGAACACACCATTCCAGTGCCGTGTTTGCAGTGTTCCCCTGTGTGTCATCGTGGACAGAAACTGCCATGATGACTTTCACAATGGCTCTTTGTAAAATAAAATGTATTTAATGTGTATTGTGTAAAATGTGCAATGTATATATGTATATGAAAAATGTATATAGATGTTTATTGTTGAAAAAATATTTTGTTCAAGTTTCCATGTTCAGTGTTGCCTTAGTTCTGCAGCAGTGATCAAACTAAAAAAACGCCTCTGCAGTTTTTACACAAAAATGTTCATATCTCAAAAACTAAAATAGGTATTTTGTTCAAATCACCACTGGTGTGTTCAGAAATTTCTTATTTATTTTTCTACATGTGGAAATAATTTCGATCAATGGGTTCTGTGTGCATATTTAGTAATTATAATTAAAAAAAACATTTCCGATTTATGTATTTTCTTATTTATAACACAATTTGAACACCTTTACCTAATGTTTATGGTTTATTTATATGTATACCATTTTAGATTAAGTTGTAAGGATTCTAGGGATATTAGGTATTTGAAGATATTCCAAGAAATGACATCAGAATGAACAAAAATACAAATGTATGTACTGGCGAACCTTTAAAACTGCAGTCCCCAAAGGGTTAAATATGATAAGTATTTTGACTAAAAGAATAAATAAGATATACAGTAATACAATAAAACAATAAATAATAAAGGAATAAATAAGTTAATTAAATCAATTAAAAGCTTGATTAAAAAGGTGGGTTTTAAGCCTCTTTTTTTTTTTAATCTAAAAACAACTTTGGAGTTGATGATGATGAGAGGTGCTGGGCTGGATGGCAGTCCTTGTTGCTCCTAGGATTGGTGTCGTGTGAGTTCATCCCAGTGGATGAGATGGTATCCGCTCTCCACCTTTGGGTGTGGGGATCCCCACTGTTTTTTGTACCTATGCACCAAACAGCAGCTCAGAGTGTCTAACGCTCACATCAGCAACAACAGTGTGACCTGAAAAGGAGTGATTGGGTGGAACAGCCCCCCCAATCTAAACCCAAGTGGTGTTTTGTTACTGGTCTTCTGTGCTCATCACAGATTAGGATAAGGGTGTCCAAATGTGCACTTGGCACCAGGACACCAGTTCACTGATTGACTTTGTGGTCGTGCTATTGGACTTGCAGCTGCAGGTCTTGAACACTCAAGTAAAGAGGGGTTGGAGCTGTCATCTGATCACCACCTGATGGTGAGCTAGCTCTGATGGTGGGGGAGAATTCCAGTCAGACCTGGCAGACCCAAATGTGTGTGGGTCTGCGGGGAAAGTCTGGCAGAGTTTCCCATCAACAGGAGCTTCAACTGCTGGTTGCATGCTACTACCCTTGTACTTGCCCTGTACTGCTGCAATACCTGAATTTCCCCCCTGGAGTTATAATAAAGGATGATGTTATCCTATTTCAGGGAGAGCTTTGAGCATGTACAGCCAATGCCTTGCACTGGGCTTGCTGCCCCTGTCCAATTACACTAAACCGGAAATGTAATAGTGGTACGACTTTATATCAGTTTATAGAGGAGAGTAGTTGCAAGTGTATGCTTGGGAGTCTAATGCTCTTTTGGTTCTGTGCCTGATAAAGGTGTATGGTATTTTTTATGCTTGATGTTTCTGTGATGACAGAACAATGTGAATGGGCCGGCCACAGTGGAATAATGGAACAATCCATGCAGAGTATGTTTATACATTATCATATGATGCTACCTAAATGCAGTCTCAACTTTATTTATAGCAGGTAGCAAAACTTCTGAACTGCTTTGAACTTAAAACGTTATCACTCAAAGCTGGTTCTGTATTTCTGGCTCATAATTCAACAAAAGGCTGCATGGCAGGAACAAAGACTGCAGATACAGCTCCAACTAGTGGTGGAGACTAGGTCACACAACCTTTGAAAGGTTTTGGTCCACCTGACTAGACACAGTGCAGAAAGATAACCAAACCAAAAAGTATAAATATTGCATGTTGCAACTTTACCCCCTGGACCAACCTGAAACAAGCCTGCTAGATGTTGATATGAAAGAGACCTTACTGAGAGTCTCTGACAGGGATAATTTAAGCTGCTTTGTGGGATAGTTAGTTAATGAAAGTTAACAGCGATTATTGCAGCTTTTGTGGAACTTTATAAGGTATTGGCTACAACATTAAACATACAGTTAGTGGTTTGTAAGGGAAGAAGATGCAGAATTTCAATTTTGGATCTTCAAAATAAAAACTGTGGGTCTGCAGCTAAAGCACAGAAGCTTCTCAGTGAGACCCAGTACCAAGTAATCTATGGCCAATTTACCGGTCCATGGCAGGATGGTTGAAGAGCCCTGTTTAATAGCCAGATTACATCCAAACACATGCGAATCAAGAATAAGACTTGAGAATCAAGAATCTTTTATTATCTTTATGAACATAACCAAATTTCAGGCAGTTGGACACCTGAAATCAAATTACAGCATCCAAAAATGGAACAATAATAGAAATAGAATTATAATAAGAAAGACCTGAATAAAATAAGTCAGTCAGTAATAAGTCGGCTATTTGAAGGAGGCAGAAACAGAACACATCCAGATTTATTGCTTCACACCAGAGTAAACACATTCATTTGGTGGGTAATCTGGAAGTCTTCTTGAGCGGCCGACTTTTTTCACATTCAGGGCAGCATAATGGAGATTCTCCTCATTTTGGTAGCTCTAGACACACACATTGAAGAAAAAGAGGAGAAGTCATTATATTGGTTCATTCATGAGCTCTTAGACACAGAAGAGAGTTACCAGAGCTTCATTTACAGTTTCCTTGTCTCTGAGATTTTTCATTTACATATTTTAGACAAAGCAAAAAGGATCCTTCATTAGTCATGCTAGAATAAAAGATTTCTTCCCTACAACAAATACATCTGGAATTTACCCATTTGAAAATTTAAAACATTTTTCTTGGTGTCTTATGCTGAGGTCAGACTAAACAAATGACCACGTAGCCATAAATTCACTTAGTGACTTATGAGCATGACAGACTACAGGCTGAGACCGACTGCATGAAACAACTGATGTGATGACGAGAGAAGGAAGAGGAACAACACTGAAGTCCACAAACAAACACACTGTATTCAGAGAATAGGACTTCAGTTTGAATCTTCAAATATGATGGTTAAAGAGATGTTAGATTTAAGCACTCACCCTCCATGTTACCAAAGACTGTAAAAACAGAAATGTTGGAGGGAAACACAAAGTATTATGTTTGGCGAAAAACTAAAGTACTGCTCTCTAAATACATTTTGTTTGTTTGTTTGCTGTCTTCAGTGTTCCCTCTCCTCCTTCCACTGTCATCATGTCTGGAGTTATATGCTGTTGGTTTCAGTCTTGTAGTCTGTCATGCTTCTCCAGCATGTCACAGCACATTAGGCCTTGTCGTCATCTTATCTGACAAGAGTTCTGGAAAGCATATATTGGTGCTACATGGACACATCTTCAGTGATGAACTCGAGCTCATAGGATGTTTCAGGTCTTTGACCATCAGACACTCTCACCTGGGCGACCCAGTCAGGGTTGATCAGCCCCCTACTTGTGTAAAAGTGGCCCACTCCTACAGATTCAGAGCTATCTTGAGGTTTTTCAGAGCAACAATGATGTTCTTGATGGTTCTTTTGCATGGCTGACTTTTACTCCAACCACTTTGAGGGTTTGGTACAATGACTGACCAGCAAAACCACAGCACCAAATTTTCAGAATATAATCACTTCTTCCTTGTGCCATGACCAACATTTCCTGAAAATATGATCAAACTCTGTAGTCGTGGAAAATGTTACCAAATGTCAATAAATTCTAAAAAAAAATTCTGGGTATGCGTCCAGAAAAAGAGACATCCGTTATCAGCCAGCTTCTGTCTAGTACCCCAAATATTGGTGGGTTTTGTTTTCAGTTTGAGTAGAAAGTCTGAATGGCACTAAGAATTAATGACCTGACCAGACATCAGCTGGTCAGGTCATTAATGGATTAAACAAACACTAACTTCATTGACTTGACCTGAAAAAGAGTGATTTTGACTCTAGTGTTGATGATATGCCATTGGTCGTGGGGACAAGAGGATATCTTTATGAACTGGAGTACACTGATGAAGAACTTAAGTAGATGGAGTCACAGACAGAAAGAGGGACAGAGAACAGAGGAGCAGGACGGATCACAAGTCACCTGGTGTTGCAGATGTTGGAGGTCCAGTGCAGCCGGTAACATGGCTTCTCCTGGACCTTGTGTCTAAGGTTTTTTCATTTTAGTCATTCTTAAAACTGCTGGCATGTGTCAAGGTTCTGATTGAATATCTCTCTCCAGAGATAAAGCTTGCAAGTTCCTTTATAAGCACTCAGAATTTAAAATATTTATGAGAACCATGGGCCTAGAGTGAAACCATTGAAAAAACCTGACGTACACCTTTAACCATTTACCACAAAATAATCGCTTCTCCTCCTGTCCCAAGTGCAGTCCAAGAGTCGATATAGTCTATATCTCTAATCGTCTACCATCTACAGTCTATAGTATGTTCTTATGAAGTAAAATTAAAATCTTGGCAGAAAATACCTGTGCAGAAGAAGAAGAAGCTGATGTTCCTGAAAAACAATGATTAAAAAAATTTTAATGCCAGACCAAGAGTTTTTAGGATGACCCAACAGGAAGAATACTTTACTACCTTTACCTGGACAGTTGAAGGTCTTTTTCTTGTAACAGAAAAATAAAACTGAGGCCAGAAAAATACTGAGGATGGTGTTGAATATCAAAGCTCCACCCAGGACATACACAAGGACTGCAGACTGTTCTTCACCTGTAGAGACAGACATCAAGACACAGTGAGGCTTTACAGAGTTTGTCTTAAATCTGATTGAGCTTCATCGAGGTAATATTTTGTTTTAAGGTAGCAGAGGTTGCAGCTGTACCTTTGTTGACTTAAAAATTTGACAAGAAAAGGAATGTCAGGGTGAATAGTTTTTATGAAAATTATTATTGATTGTGAAGAACTAACACCAGGCAAAAAGACTCAATTGCAGATGCTCAGATCCGTGAGACAAAAAGACTCAGTTAATTTTTCCAGTCCAAAGTTCGGTACATGATCAAGCAGACAGTCAAGACAGAGGTATCCAAAAAACATGCGACAAAAAGCAGGGTCAAGAAAAAAAGAGTCAAGAATGGAGAAGAGCAAGAGAATAAGTGCTGAAAATTGACATGAAAGACAACGATCTGGTGATGAGACACTGACCGAAGTGAATTAAATACAAGAGGTGAAAGTAAGCTGCAACATACCAGAACACTGTGCCGGTAAGAAATATACTGACCTCGTCTCCCGGAACGCCTCTAAAAAGCAACTTTCAGTCATGCATTCAATGAGAGCCCTTTCTTTTTTCAAGCAAATTTTACCAAAATAAATGTAAAATTGATAAATACATAAGAATTAACCTCTGAATATGCCTTCTGTGATATGTTAAACAAGGTTTTAATGCGCCTGACGAACACTAAGCTATAATTTGTAGGCTACGTTACTTGCTTTCCATGATAGGTTACAACTGGTAGTAGGCAGTCCCTCGCTGTAGCGTAACCAGGGGTTAAATATGTCAGAACACCGACTTAGTCAAATAAATGAATTAACCAATTCAAAGTGGCAGTAGCGCAGTGGACGACAGACTATTTTTGCATGAACAGCCGAAGCTCTCATCAGCACTGAGATGCTCAACACATCAGAGCGCAACATCAGCATAGACAGGGTGGGGGTTATGAACGGGACATGATACCAAAGATTATCAGTGAGCTGCCAACATGTTTGAATGGAGCCTTTACTTCAATAAAAACATTTATTCTACAAGCATGAAAGCATGGAGATATTAGCGCGAAGAGCTCCTCACGGTGCCGGTGAGTGTGAAGACGCACAGTGCACAGGACAGGGGACCTGAATCAGTTTGTCTGTTTATTGTAACTCAAACGGTGTCATTTGCACATATGCACGTTTTTGAAGTGAACAGAGCGATTTATAAAAATGATGAGGCAGTCTTGTGGTTCAGATAAACTCATTTTTCCTGAGCAGTCCAGCTCATTTTCACCTTTTCTAAATGATAAACTCATCCTGAGGTTTCCTGCGTCACTTATTCTCCATGATATAATAACATTCTGTAAAGGATCAAGCTCCCAATGCAGTCTAGCATCAATCAATCAATCTTTACTTATAAAGCACTTTCCATGCATAACATTTAGCACAAAGTGGTGAACATTCAAGAACTAGTGCAGTGGTTCTCAACCTGTGAGTCAAGGCCCAAAAGTGGGTCTCAGAGCTATTTTCAGTAGACCGCATCTAAACCAGGTAAAATTTGTACCTCTCCCTGAACAAAATAAATGTTTTGCCATATTTTACATGATGTGTCTGAAATCTTACATTATGCACTCAAAGATGTGCACAGTAGTCAGAAAAGGGTAGGCTTTATAACGTCTGTCTTGTATGATGCTTGCGCACAAAGCATGCTAGCTAAAAATGCTTTGAGTTTCACAGTTCCTTCAAGAATCTTATCTTACTTTCACCCCTGTAATGAGGGGTGATTAGACACAGGAGGGGTCGGGACAGAAAACAAGACCTGAAACAGAGAAAAGATAAACTGACTTTCAAATAAAGCAGGCAACATAAGACATGGAAGGAAAATGAGAAAAACAAAAAAGGAACTTAAAGACAGGCTGGCAATGGTGACTTACATTTCAAATTAGCAATTAGTCACAGATATTATAAAACCTATCACTGCCAAAATAAATATCTAAACACTTCCTTCTCTGCTTGTCTCTTCTGTACTGCAGCTGATGATGGCACACGGGTCTATAACAAGTTGATGCAGTTCCATTAGAGCAATACAGCTTAAAGAACAGAATCATAACCTAAGGTCAGATTAAGCACTTATAGCAAAAAGCAGAGATGCTCAAAGCTTAACCACATTTATATCAGAGTTTGATCACATTTCTCAATTAAATGAAAAGAAAAAAACAAACAAAAAGACAAACTTCTCCAAAGAAAAAATATTTCATTCCACTTACAACATGTTCTAACAAGTCCTCTGGATATGATTCTAAAAGTTTCAGCCCTCCCCAAAAACTTTCCTTTGTCTCTTTCAGACAGTCTAATAATAAACAGCTGGGCCAGATAACAACAATGTAGGAAGCCACTGATCTAGAGAGTGAACTGTGGTCACACCACAAACTGTAGAGTGTCTTAGACTTTGAGACAGTGTTGAAATGCAAGTATACCATCAATGCCTCCAATTTAGGATATGTTTCTAAATATTAACATATTTTTTGACTTACATTTAAACTCCAGCCTGGTCCCATTTCCAAACAGAATGTGTCCACATGAGACAACAGCGCAGTAATACGTCCCAGCATGAGAAACATTCAGGCTCCTCAGAGGTAAGTTGTAGACACAGGTCTTTGTTTCTGTGCTGTGTCTCCTCTCACACTGATGGTTCCTGCCTCCATGGGTGTAAATGAGTCCTGGATGAGATTCTTCAGAGTCCTTGAACCAGTAAACACTGTGTTCTCCATCACAGCCCCCAGTGTGGACTGTACAGCTCAGAGTCACAGAGCCTCCATGCTGGACGGCTTCAGATTCAGACTGAAGGACCGAAGCTGGGACGGTCAGACCTGAACCCTTAACACTCACCAGAGTGCTCTCCACAAACTGAATTGTGAGTGAGTGGCCAGTTGCGCAGTGGTAAGTTCCTGTGTCGGAAACACTTACATTTAGTATAATCAAGTGACTCCGATTTGTTTCAGCCTCCAGTCTGAAGCGTGGGTCGTCCTTCCATTCATTCTCAAATGAGGGCTTTTCATTGGAGCCATGGAAAGATATCATGAGTTTTGGTTTTTGTCCTAAAGTTTGCTTAAACCAGAAAAACCTCTTCGTCTGTTTATTTTTAAGAACACATGTCACAGTTATGTTGTCTCCGACACTGGCAGATATGAAAGTTTTCTCCTGATGAAGAGATGAGGACGGATCAGCCATCAGAGCTGAAGAGATGAAAAACACAATGAAAGTCAAATTAAAAAGAAATAGCGATCCAGTCTGTATAATTAGACTTTGACAATTTAGAGACAAGTTCCTGGTCCAGGCGGGCCATGACGGATCAGGAGGAAGATAATTTAGCTCTGCTAAAGTCTTATGTGTTTTGTCTGTCTATGATTAAGATAATTTAAGCTCTCTACAGATTTTGATTAAATCTTTTGGCAATGTTGGAAATGTCACATAGAAGTATTAGAAATAGACTTTGGTACTGATCCAGTCATGTTTTTAAGGATTGTAAATATTGCAAAATCTGGCCGATTTTGTCATTTCTGCCAATTACTCTACTGGTTTGTAGATGGATGCCATGAGTCCTTGGTGAAACCACATTTAAGTTTAGATTTGGATCAAGATCTATATAGGCGTTTTTTCGGAACCTCAGTCTGGATCAGGGGTAAATTAGTGTTAAACAGTGCAGTTAAACAAAATAAAATATGGGTGCTTTATACATTAAGATAAAAAACATGTGTATTTTAATCGTATTTGCCACTACAACACTGTGACTCTATTACAAAATGGAAACGAACAATATTCTAAAAGTTGATTTAAAAATGTTTTCTTTTTATCCTTCACGGACATTAGCAGATATCATTTTTGTTGAGGGTTTTTTTATTCAACATTATCAATGGATTTGAAACAAAAGTAATTCAAATGAACTTAGATGAACTTCTAAACTTTTCTAACAGCTGCCTTTGCCATGGATAGTTCTGTATGCTTTGCTTTATTTTATATTTATCTGATTAAACAGAGCTTTACTGTTTGGATTTGAACTTAAAACAGAGATTAACTTTCGACAAGAAAATCTAAATCCTGGATACTTATTATTTTATTATATTTCAAGTATTTTCGGGGTCGATCAGAAAATTTGGTTCTTAAATTTAAAAATACTATTCTTTTGGCTCTCGAAAGTAAACATGCTGGTCCCTGATAAACAACATGAAGCGATGTACAAAAAAGAAGCAAATTAGATGTAAACAGAACTCACCATTTTTCTGCAGGATGAAGAACATCAGGTAGAAAAGCAACTTTGGAGATGTCATCATGTTCAGATTTCAGAGCTTAATGTGAAGCGTCTTGATCTTTCTGAGTCTTCACAGAGGGGGCTGTCTTTAATCGACCAATCACCTCTTTATGTCCTATTAAGGAAATAAGATCACATGTTCACAGCCAGCAGCAGTCACACCGACCTGATCTCACCTTTTATCTCTCAGTATGGAGTGAACTCTACACCTCTAAACTTCACACAACATCAGTTTTCACTGATCTCTCTTTCTGTTCCTTATTTTAACCACCATACTTCATTTATGTCTGTTTTGTGATGAAATATAAACAGTCCTTGCAGTATTAAATCTGACTTTTGTGATTGCAGAATATGTTTAAATACTCAAGTTTTCTAAAGGAAATGATTTGTTAGTCCTCATTATATTGGACTTTGCTGTTTAAGCTCTGTTCACTCCATCATGTGCACAGGTGACTGACTATTGGGGTGGTATTATTGGGTCTGTGAACGTAGATTGAGGTTGAAATTTACTGATCAATAAAGTAATAAAAACTTGCTACACACGAAAAAATGTTGAGTTATTCTGGTAACCCAATTTATGTGTTGCTAGTGTTGAGTTACATTTTTGAGTTATTTCTAAAAAGAGTAACCCATTTTCTGGATTATAGGGCTATTATTTTAACCCAACTATGTCACAACCAGCTCCACACTCACTCGGCGTCAGATCGTCTCGCTCTCATGCCAAGAACTCCAGACCTGCTATACCTGCTATGTCTGTGAGTCCTGATCTGTGGTGGTCATCTGTTCTCTGGTATCTGACCCTTCTGCCTGTGTGTGACGACGAGTGCCCGTATGTGAGCCTGAATCAGTGGTGGCAGTCTGATCTCTGGCTATCAGAACTGTTTCCTGCCCTGAAAGACAAAGTGAGTCCTAACCGGCTTCACCTTAAAGACTCTGACTTGCAGTATGAGTGTGTGGCTCCTGTGTGGCCGAGTGGATTATGTCACTACCTCGTGTTTCAAGGATCGCAGGTTTGATCCCCGCCCTCTACAAGTGTTCCTGTTTCTATTCAATAAAGCTTGTAATTGTAAACTGCAAAATCTTCTTCTGGGTCCTAACTGCCTCTGTGTGTAGTTAGCATAACCAACTTTTGTGTTAAATAATACAACCAAAAAAATTGAAAAAAGAACCCAACCTGTTGGGTTAAAATAACCCAAAAAGAGGTTCGTCCTTTTCTGAACCAGCAGTTGGGTTAAAATTGGGTTATTTTTTAACCCAACTGTTATTAGTGTGTAATGTTTGATGTACAGATCAATATGTTTTTTTTAAATGTTATTATTTTGTAGAGCTTATAACAAAAAAAATATGTATTCATATTAGGATATGATGCTGCTTGTTTACATTACATCCTATTTCCAGTTAATTGCACTGACTAGTCTCCAGTTTGGAATATTTTAAGATTCCCCATCGTAACTCTCATTGGACAGTTTCTGGAAAATTTTGGAAAATGTCCTGCCCCTTCACAGCCCTACTGATAACTGAATAAAGTATGTCCCTTACTGTACCATCATCTTCAGCTTATCTGTCGTCAGGTCATGGGGGCAGGAGCCTAAGCAGAGAAACCCAGACTTCCTGATCAATTCTGAGGCATTCCTGGGCCAGCTGAGAGATATAGTCCCTCTGGTGTGTTTATTGTCTTCCCCGAGGTCTCTTATTATTGGAATATCCTGATTGTCTCCCCAAGGAGGTGTCTGGAAAACATCCTGATTTGATGCCAGAGCCACTTCATCTGACTTCTCTCAACATGGAAGAGCTGAAGTGGACAGGTACAAACAGAACAAGCAGACTGCAGCTTCGGTGGCCACCAAGGCAAAAACTCATGCATGGGAGGAGTTTGATGAAGCCATGGAGAACGACTTCCTTGAAGAAATTCTGGACCACCATCCAGCGTCTCAGGAGGGAAAATCAGTACACTGTCAACACTGTCTGTGGTGGAGATGGTGCATCGCTGCCCTCAACTTGGGACATCGTTGGTTAGTTGAAGGGCATCCTAAGAATGTCAGAAAGGGTAAATGGACTTTTATCCTATGTAGCACCTTTCCAGTCTTTCTCAACGTGTTTTTACACCACCAACCACATCAGTTCACACCCATGCACTCTTACTTTTGCTCTTTTAGGTTCAGGGTCTACATTGTCATTCAGTGTTAGCGAGCACATCCACGACCTTTGACACCTATGAACATGTCACTGACACAGCCCCAAGAGCAACTTGAGGTCAAGAGACTTGCCCACTTTCAGGTGACTCAAACCCACAATCTTCAGGTTGATGTTAGAGTGCACCGCCAGACTGAGCCACCAGTGCCCCCTCGGTGCAGTTTTTGTTTTTAAGTATATTTTGGGCATGTTATGGCTAGGGTTGTAGCCAGGATTTTGAAAATACCGACGTCATTTTATCGTGGGAGCAGTCAGGCTGTCTGGCCAGCACTGTCCAGTTGGTCATGTTCAAATGTCTGATATTATATTTTCGGCCTAAATGAATGCTTATATGCACCATCAGGGGCGTTTCTTGAGACTGAGGGCATTGGGGCTGAGCCCGAACCCTCATAGAAAAAAAATCTCTCTATATGCTTGCCTTGTTTTTTTTTCTACTGCTGATATGCAACATACAGGCATGAAAATGGGTCAGTGGTGAGAATGGTCAGAAGACTGTAATGCCTCTAGGGGGATCCGGGAGCATGCTCCCCGGAAGAGAATTTTGAATATTTCATATTTAAAAGCATCGGTCTGATGTATTTTGAGAGAAACATGAAGCAGAATTACATGACAGTATGACTTTATAACTTTTGGGCCTCGACCCACAGGTTGAGAATTGCTGCACTAGTTGACTGCATTTGGAGCTTGATCCTTTACAGATTGCTCTTGTATCATGGAGAATAATGATGCAGGAAACCTCAGGATGAATTCAGAAAAAATTAGAAAAATTAAGTTAAAGAAAGAGCTGGACTGCTCAGGAGTGCTGAGTTTTAATTAACCAACAGGTGGACTCATACTTTTTTAAATTGCTGTTCATTGAAAACTGTGTACATGGGCCAACTAGACACCATTTTAATCATAACAACACACCAGGTGACTGACGATCCCTGACTGTCCCTGCGTCCCTCCGATCTTCAAGGAGTTTCTCCGCGCCTAAAAGAGTTTATCTCTATTGAGGTCTGTCCCGCAGCCCCGCGGTCCCCAGTGCAACATTTCACGTAATTTGTAAGAATACAATGATTTTAAATTATTCATTTATCTGTTCTGGTAGCGGCAGTCGGGAGATTTAAGCCTCCGCTGAGTTTTCAAACACATATGCTTCATGCAGCTCCTCTCTGATGCAATGCACGTGTTGCATTTACTGAAGATGGGAAACTAAAGCTTCTTCAGTGGCTCAGTCAATAAACGGTTCTGTTATATTTCTGAAGTGGAAATATCCGGGGTTAGTGAAAAAACAGCGCAACCCAGATGTCAATCAAAGATCGTCTCTTCATAGACGATGAGTCACTCCATCACCCTTCCTCGGCTCTACCACATAATTTCACAATGTATATACAGTAATGTATATAATTTTTTTTTTCCGGAAAATATACCGAGGTCATGACCTCGGTGTCCTCAATGGTAGCTACGGCCGTGTTTATGGCTTTATTGATAGGAGAGAGACAGTGAATAGGCTTGTGAGAGGGGGTTAGAGAGTAGGGGAAGACACACTGCAAACTGGTCACAGGCAGGATTCAAACCTGGACCGGCAGAAGTAAGCTAACCACGCCGCCAAACCAGCACCCCCCTTGGTGCAGTTTTGAGCTCTCCTAGCGGTTCTAGTTGGAGCCATGTTCAAGTTGAGTTGTTGGCTACAACAGTGATTTGATAAGGATATGAAGTAAGATTAAACGTATTCAAAAATCTACCACCAGGGTGCTCTCACCTACACAAACAGCTGCCAGTGAGTCAAGACTGAAGAAAAATGTAGAGTGACCTACAGCCAACTCAGCCTGACCTCGCTGTTAACTGTTTTTTAAATAATTGAGGATTCCTTTCAATAAACCTGAACTCCATGTGCTTGAGTGTGCTCACCAACGATCCATTGGAAAGCTTTGCTTCAAGAGGAAACCATTTAAGATAGCCAGCTGCGAATTGTACTACTGAGTAATTTGGTCCATCTCTTGTCTATCAGAGCACTTCCACAGCTGGCGCTCCTGTCAAACAGTGATGTGCTGCAGGTCTATTTTCAGGTTGGCCACTGAAAACCTTATAAGTTCACTAACATTCATAAAGGGAATCCAGACATGTGGAGTACTCGGTACAATCAAAACAAAACACAATGCACGGAGTCCCGAATGTAAATTTCCTCAAAGGGTTGACATTAAGTCACAAGAAAAGTTAGTCATGGAGGTGGAAAAATATGATATTATATATGACACCAAGCACCCTTCCTACAAGGCAGATAGAAATAATACAGATCATGGAGTTGTGTAGTTGGGACCAGCAAAGCGACCTTTGAGAAACAAAGTGAGGTGTTGTTTAGTTCTTTTCTCAGTTTATAGCATGTTTTTTTATCAGGTGATATTGCGATTTACACAAGATCTTGTGACTCTTGGAGGATCTTGTGCTCTCCCCCTTCCAGCTGCACAGGGCTGTGGCGCTTCCAGTGAGCATTGTCGCTAATCTTGGTGTGCGATGCATTCATGCTGTGTCTAATCTGTGGATTAGCATCAGTCAGGAGGTCCATTTTCCTATTTCATGTAAAATGTATCCACAGAACAGATAACATTGATGTGTTTAGCTAATACATTATGAACCTTCATCATAGACCAGAGTTTGGGATTTGGCATTATCGTTACCCTGCACTTTGACACTGTACTCTGCCCTCCGTCAATGTCCATGAGCACCACTCTCAATGTTAAATGATTAACAGGGCGTGGTAGTGGTGGCAGAGTAATGGAGTTTGCTTCATTAATTCAGGAATTTTGGGCCAATTACAATAGCACTTGTGTTAGAGAAACACATAACAAACAAGTTTGAGCTACTGCACCAATTTTCAGGAGGAAAAAAGGTGGATTTAACTCTCTATGCGCCAAAGTCGCAAAATTGTGACAAGCAACACTGCTGGTCAAAACAGGCCATAGCTGCAAATATAGTGTCGAATAGTGTTACCACTTTTCACTTGGAGATAGTGGACATGTGTCACTTTAATCCAAGCAGCATTTGTGGACGTGTTTCTATTCAAATTTTATGGCGTAAATTTATTTTGAAACAAGGAAGTGACTTTGTGGTTTTAGAGCAGAGCAAAGAGAGAGAGAGACATGCGCTGAGAGATGGAGAGTGAGTACTCACAATTCTGAGAGTACTTCATCAAGTGCAGGTTGACTCTGATTCTGAGGAATATTTACCTTTTGAGGATGATGTTTAGTTGTCCAGTGAGGACGAAACTGGCAGTGCATCTACATGCAGCAGCTGCAGGTAAATGTGCTATACAGTCCCCAAGGCTGGATATTGTCCATCATAGAAGACGTCTCTTTGTTTGTGAGTAAAACCCTAACCCCCATCTTCCACAAGGAGCCAACGTGATACGCACTGAAGCGCTGTGGTTTGCTTCAACTGACAGACTGGTAACGTTCCCCACTAGAAGTGCAGAAGTGCTCACATCCACATCTGTACAAACAGCAGCAAATTGAGTAAGCCAACACCCACTACTAAGTAGGTCACTCTATTGGATAATAGTTATATCAATAATATTCTCACTTCTTGCAGATAATTCTTTTTCTTTCCACAATGTGCATTCCACATCAATTTAGGCTAAAATTGTATCGGTAATTTAATGAACATATAAATGTTCTGTGATTGGTCCTTTAGTTATTTAGGATTCTAAATATTTGTATATTAATGCAGCTCCAAGCTCAGTCAAGCCCGTTCACTCAAAATAGACCAGAATGCATTTTGTGACAGCTTTTTAATAAAACATTTTGACAGGAAATGCACAGACACAAACCCAAATACCAAGAAAGTTAAGACATTGTGCAGCACATAAGTAAAACAGAATAGAGTGAATCCCTTTCTACTCATGGAGTACACAACAAGGACAAAGTTTTCAAGGTTCAAACTGATAAATGTATTATTGTTGTTTATTTTTTTGTTGGAAATATTCCCTCATTTTGAACTGGAAGCCTACAGGACTTTAAAAACAACAAGACTATCGACATAAGGTTGCATACCACAGAGTGTTCTAGGGACTATATATCTACAAGCAGTTTCCACAAGTGAAATTTATAAATATGTACTCACATTTTACATTTCTATAATGTGTTCACAGTATTTAATGTACAAAAAACCCTTCCAGTATCATTATCCATGATTATTGATGACTTACAGATTTCCTGAGTTTTCCATGAGGGTTAATTGCGTCTTGGATTTGGCTAAAAATCAAAATAGAAAAGCTAACAAATACTGACAGTTTAAAGTTGACTATAAAAATGTTAGCATTTCAAGCACACCCAGTCTTCAGTCCTTTTAACAGGTTAACTTCTACAAATCTGAGCAGAAGATGTTTAAACATCACTTGATGAAGTCTAAATGCAGTTCTAGCTACATTTAATGACAGAAATTACTTCCAAACTGCTTCGAGCTAAACACTATCATAACTTGAAGCTAGTCATGTATTTCTGGCTCATAATACAATAATAGGCCACATTGCTAGAACAAAGACTGCAGCTACAGCACCAACTGTTTGCAGGAGACTTGTTCTGGTACACCAAAACCAAACTAAAAAGTGAAAAATGAAAAAAAAAAAAGCAACTTCTTCAAAACCAAATGTTGTCTGGAAAGGCAGGTAGAGGCCCTATTTGATATGTACCTTAAAATAATCATAAAAAAATCAAACAAAGCTTATTCATTAAGTTCCCTTGTGTCTTTTCTTGACAAGTGGTCCTTACAGAACTAGCTTTTTTTGCACACCACTGTCCTAAAATAGAAATATTAATTCACAAACAGCATTTCTACTGCTTTACACCTGAGTACACACATTCTGTCGTGGTGACGTTTTGTTGTCTTCTGGAACTTTTGACTTTCTGCTTCCTCAAAGCTGCATAATGGATGTTTTCCTCATTTTGGTCCCCCTGGTAACAGAGAATAAACAGTGGTTAGAAAAGCAAGTCAATGAAGAACATCCATATACCACTCGTCCCTTTGGTGTATCTGGAGCTGGAGTCTATCCCAGCTGACTTTAGGAAGAGGCGGGAACACCCTGAACTGGTTACCAGCTGACCTCAGGGCCACATAGAGAGACAGACAACCATTCACACACCAACTCACTATTAAAGGCTCTTTGAAGTCATCAGTTAACCTATTGAGCATGTTTTTTTAGTTTGTGGGAGGAAGCCAGAGTGACCAGAGAGATCCCATGCATGCACAGAAAGGACATACCAACCAACATGAGGTCTGAACCGGCAACCTTCTGGTGGCACAGCACTACCTGCTGAGCCACCAGGCTGCCGTCAAAGCCAGAACATTAAGAAATAATATTGGGATACGATATAGAAATAAAAGATAGATATAAAGTTTACAAGTTACCTGCTCATTTGTTGTAGAAGGAGCTGAAATTCTGGCAGATTCTGAAAAATAATTAAAAGAATGCTCGTGTCATGTTTTGCTAAGTTAGTTTCAGGATTAACATTGAGAGATTTTACTAAGTTTTCATTTATATTTGACTAAGAAGGACAGAAATGCCTTGGTGGAGGTTTTTACTCTCTAAGTACTTGTTTATTTTTCATTTTCCTTAGAAAGTTCCCCATTGGTCACCTGAAGGAACCATTAGGCAACAGTACCTTTACATTTGCTGTCCCTCTTGGCGACCACATATATACAGACGGATAGGAATATGATCAAGATGACCATAAATGCCAGAGCCCCGCTTAAGAAATGCACCAAGTTGTAGCCCTCATCTGTCAAAAAAAACAAAAAAACAAAGAAGTTAAATATCAGGTATAGGTGAGAATGAACTGACCTCACAATTTATGTAACAGTTTCACGGAGCCTCATAGGATTGGCTCACAGCTCCCGATCTGGGGGGGGGGGTTGACTCCCGGGGGGCTTGGGGCCTCTGGCCTGCCATGGAGGGGTGGCTGGGTGCTGTCTACGGGGTTGCCACCCTGGACCCTCGGGTGTTGTCCTTGGTGTCAGTAGCTTTGCGGGCCCGTGTGGTGGGTCTCGGGTGCCCGTGGCTGTGGTTTTCCTGGGCATGGGTATTTGATGACCACCTCACATGCATGCGTGTACAGATACTCAAGCTCATGTCAAGACTAAGAGAAATGATTGATCCCGCCAGAACATGCTGAGTCAGGCACTGTTACACATCTTTTCACATCCTGTGATGCATGCTACTCCATTTCTTGTTCATGTGGGCCCAACCCCCCTACTCTCAAGACCCCACATCTCTGGTGTCCCTGGTTTCTTATAGCCTTTCCTTCCTGTATGGACTTAGATCAGCACAGCACTTGAACTGCTATCTCAAATCAATCACAGTACCTGTTTGTCGTCCTCTCCGTTTGTCTTGTCTTGTCCTGTCTGTCACTATTTCCCCTTCTTTCACACTGTGGTGTAGCACGGCCCTCCCCTTCAGCTCACATCAGGGGTTAAATAAAGTTTGATTTGATGGAGTAGCCTACAGGGAGGGCTGGTGATGGTCACTATAGCAGTGAATCATATTCACATATCTCTCACTGCTAGAAAAAAAAATGCATTGGTCTTTTCAACACTGTCATTGGACACAGTGCTCAGCGGAAAAAAATAATGCAGACAAGGGGGAAAAATATTATGCAGCAGACTGGCAGTTTCACTCATTGAGTCACAGAGCAAAACAGATCAGTGGTGAGAAACAGTGAAACGTGCTGTTTCAATCATTTTCAGTTTTGATTATGTTCATTATAGAATGTTATATAGATTGTTGTCTGGTTTTCGAATAACATTTAAACTTTTGAAGCGTTCAAGTTCTGTTTAAAATGGCAGCAACAATTACCCTAACCCCAAATTTCTGCATATTCCAGTCCTGCTGCGCTGGAAAGCTTGACTTGGCGAGTCTATTTTCAGTGCGAGTTGCTGCAACTTCGTGTCAGTCACCACCAAAGCAGATTGACCCCCACAAAAAAAATTGCTCAAAGCTTCCAGAACATTTAAAAACATATAGGAATGGTGATAAGAAAACCTAAAAGTTAGACATTTAAGGCATTAATAAGCTAAGAACATTTAAGGCCTCTTCTACTAAGACCCAAAAAAATGAATGCAAAATTGTGTAAACAAACTATAATCTACAACTACTAATCTACCATAACTGCATGCCCAATTCATAACAGGCAAAATAGTGGTGAGGACTGCTCTCTTTAAATGAAGAAATGATACATGAAGTTTAAAGCCATGGAGTTTGAGGGAAAATACACACTTGCAGTAATCTTTTTTGCTGTCGGACACGGTCGTCACTTTTCCCTCATGCCTTATTTGTATTTTAAATTTTCCTTTTCTGATTCCAATTAAACATAATCTAACTGACAGCATTCACATAGCTGATCAGCTTCTAACCTCTCATATGAAGAGCAGTCTTACAGTTACGCACCCACAGACCACGCAGGTACTCATGACTTTTAAGCGCTGACAGCTCCTAAACTCACTGTCAGTGTGTGGAAAATGTGATGCAGTCAGCTCTGAGTGACAAACAGAGTGTTAATGGTAACCAGTAACCAGTGGAAAAGTGGCTTTGGCAGCTATTGCACAACAACATAATCCCCTCCTGATTATGTTTCTTGCTGCGGTGCTCCGAGCTCTGCACTTCTGCGAGGTCACTCGCTGTTGTTTGGACCAGAGGAGTCCTGTCGTGACTCTAAAGGTGTATCTGTGTTTTTTTGGGTCTAACCAAAGTGAGATCGACACATCCTGGTTTTCTCTTGGTGCATGGTTTAAGCATCCTTTTCACAGTTGTTTCCTATTGTTCATTTTTAACGTAGCACACAAGAGAAACGACTTCTAATTATTTCATGAAAAATGGCGTCAATAATAAGCCAAATGTAAGTCAAATTAATTTGATTATTTCATCAAATAATGTCCATGTGTTAAATTCATGGACTTCCTGTTGTTTTTGGACTTCTCTGGGTTTTCTGTCAGCTACAAGCGTGAAATCATGATTTTAAGTCCTCCGTTTCACTTCATTTAAGATATTGGTGTTGATTTTATGTTAAAAAAAAAATAGCAAAGAGGCGAAAGAGAACTGAGATTCCTAATTATCATGAACTGGGTGATCTGATATCGGTTTGTGTAACATCTCGGCCTCGTCTTTAATATTAACCTTATTTATTGACTTCAAATATTTTTTAAATGTATTTTTGTGCATTTTATGCCTTTATTAATAGGAGGGAGACAGTGGATAGGCTTGTGAAAGAGGGTGAAAGAGTAGGGGAAGACACTCTGCAAACTGGTCACAGGCGGGATTCGAACCCAGACGAGCTGAAGCAAGTACATGGGACACGCATGGTTGTTCACCACTCTGCCAAACCAGCACCCCGACTCCAAATGTTTTAATATCAGCTGAAGATCTACACTGCTTATGCTGAACATTATTAACCCTATAAAGCCAATTGTATCATATTTGATACATACTTTTATAACACCTCTATCTACTCAATATGATCAACAAATTGAAAAAAACATCTGAATACAATCAGATAAATGATAAAAAATGTCCTCAAATGGATTATCAGTTGCCAAAAACATCTAATGTATCAAATGACATATGAAAAATTTATATGTTGAATTTTATGGACATTTTGAAATTTGTAGGATTTTAGTAGAAAGTGAAACAAACATTTCAGCTCCAAAAAATTAGAATTTTCATGCTGTAATCTATGGTCTTGGGCCTTACAGGGTTAATTACTAAACAGCAAAAGCTTGAAACTTTTCAGTTGAATTAAAGTGTTTGACAACTAACTTTTCTCTCATATTCCACTCGCATGCTCTGACTGTGATCTCAGCTGCTTCCCGCCTTTAGAGCCTAAAAAAGACTTTTGGTAACACATTTACTTACCTTTAAGGTTTACCTTGGTCCCGTTCCCAAACAGCACATGTCCACATAACATGACGGCACAGTGATAAGTCCCAGGCTGATTCAGTTTGCTCACTGGCATGTTGTATTCACACCTGTTTTGTTCGGGTTTCTTCTGACACTGATCCTGTCTGCTGCCTTGGGTGTAAATAATCCCGGGCTGAGATTCCTTTGAGTTTTTAAACCAGTAAACCCTGTGTTCTTCATCACAGGTCCAAGATTCCACCAGACAGCTCAGAGTTGCTGCACCTCCATGCTGGATGGTCTCAGACTGATCAACTGAAAACTGGAAGATCTTCCCTGAACCTGTGACACTGAGGCTGATTCCCTCCATGAAATCAAATACGTATGAATAGCTGCATGCACAGAAGTAAGTAGCTGTGTCTGAAACGTGCAGATCTGTGATCTTCAAGTGATTATGACCTGATTCAAAGTCCACTGTGAAGCGACTGTTGTTCAGGAATTCATCATGATATGTAACCCCTGTTTCATATCTATATGCAGTAGAGATGAGCCTCGGTTTCTGCCCCAGAGTTTGCTTGTACCAGTAAAACTTCACTGCTACATCACCTTTGGAGAAACACTGCAAAGTCACCTCACCACCAACATTAGCAGATATTAATCCACCCTTCTTGTGCACAAAGGACGAGGACTTTGGATCTGTTGTCTGGGCTGAAATGAGATGAAGAAAATGATGTTTTCACAATAAAATCATCAAACAGTTCAGAAGCAAATGACAAAAAAAACAACAACTATCAAACACTCTGAAATTGAAGCACAACTCACCCATTGTTCCCAAACACAGACATGTGAGACAGAATGCAAACACTGGAGATGTCATGGTGTTTAAAGTCTGTCTGTTGAGTGAAACACATCTTTGAGCTGTCCTCACTCTTAACAAACAAGACAGGATTTGATTGGCTGTTGAGAGATGACACAACTGACTGAGCCCCTATAGGAAACATGAGCACTGCGTAACTGCTGCATGCAGTTTCCAACTCCCCCTGAAAATGCAGATGTTGAAATTTTAACCCTTAAGTTCCATTACAAATCACATTTTGGGCTCAAAAGTAGTCCTGTCTTGCAGAGGTTTAACCCCAAATGTGATAGATGTTATTATTTTGGATTAAGGAAACACAAGAGGTGATGATTTTGCACCCAATTTGAGAATTATAATGTCTGGAGCATGTAAGTGGTTGTAAAAACAAGTGATTTTGGTGCATTTTAATTTTTTAGGCTGTGCCAACTCAAATGATAAAAGAAGACAACAGTCAGTGCAGCAGCAGAAGGGGCAGCACTGTACCTTTAAGGAGAGGGAGCGCAGAGGATCAGAGAGGTACACTGCTGTTGGCAGGTCCAGTTGTTTTGCATGATTATGTGAGTTTTGGGTAAAAACAAGCCATGAATATATGTTGGGGTATATTTTCGATTGGTGGATTATTAGATAGCAAAAAGCTCTGTATGCTTACGTCTGATTTAGACCTAACAACAGGGCTGTTTATGGGCATTTGCTTGCTCTTTACACACATAAAATAGCAGGTAACTGCAGATCTCTGTCCTCTGATTCTACAAAGGTTTTTCCCCTCTTAATTTGCATCTAGTTGGTTCTTGTTCGGAGGATCTTCTTCTGTAACCACAAAGGTAACCCCGTCCTTCCACAGGAAGAAGAATGTCATTGTTACTTGATTCAAAAATCACTCATATGTGGTTCAGTATCAGTTTCCTCTGATGCTGTTGTCTTCCTGAGTCCATAAAGTGAAACAGGAAATTGTCGAAATCAATGCACACAGATGTAAGAACACAGCACTGTTTGCATCAGAACACTGCCAAATACAGACTTTCTGGGGGGGGAAATGAATATACTGTATATATATTTTTTGCTCAGTTGCACATTTGGCCCAACATAACTTTGTGGCTTGTTTTAACGTAAAAGTCAAAATAACTATACCAGCAGTATACCTCTTAGTTTGTTGTCATATAATGGTCATATTTTACCTTAAATCAGGTTTAAAGTTGATCCACTTGAGTTTGTTGGCACCATGATGTCAACAACTCTGGGCCAATTTAAAGGTTTGCATTTGTATAAAAACGTGCAAACGTGAGAGCGCGTGTAAATCTGATCTATTAATAGGGTGCACTGAGGATTGCGTACGATAGATGAGCAAAATAGCAAGTGCAGTCAATGTAGCGTGCTTGCTCTCATAAATATGCAGAATACGTAAAGATCATCGGAACACTGGGAGAAGAAAATGGGAGAAGGAAATGCAAACGTGATCATTTAGCACCCGCAATTTGATTTATCAAACCCGCAATTGATTGCACGCAATGTTTTTGCATCTGAATTTAGTTAGTTTGAAAAGCAGGTGCAAAAAAGAGCACAGCATTACGAATCATGGTGGCAAACAGGGTCACATTAACTGAATAGTTTCCATCACTGACTGAATTTTTTGATGAAAAACAGAGACTTGGAGGCCGTCAGTCATTATGAAGGACTAGTAAAGAGGGACAATCAAGTGTGCCATGCAGGTGCAAATTAAGTAAATCTTCTCTGCTTTGTGTTCTACATCATGGAGAAGGTTATTCAATCTATGTAAAGACAAAAAATCTTCATAGCCATTAATCACTTTGTCATTCAGAGCTGACTGCATCACACTCTCCATGCACTGACAGCGAGTTTAGAGGCTGTCAGTGTGTGGAGAGTATGACGCTGTTAGTGCTGAATGACACATCTGTGTGTGTAACTGTAAGACTGCTCTCTTACATGAGAGGTTAATGATGATGAAGCATTTATGTTAATGCTGCCACTTAGATTACCTTTCATTGCAATTAGAAAAGGGAAATTAAAAACAAATAGAAATGGTCCAGATAAACTTTATATTTTTGAAATGTTTATGCACTTAAAAATAGTCATATGTAGTGAACTCTTAAACTGTGGTATTTTTTTTTTTATTTGAGTTCTTGTAGGCGGAGAAAATACCCTTTGTATTTGGTACAGTACATTCCAGTTAGCGTCTTTATTTTCATCTCCGACGGTTACAGTCTGTGTCTTACTGAGGGAGAGGAGAGAACTTTCTACTGTATCTAATGTACTTAGTGGCCATATGGAGCTCATACAAGCCCACTTCAAAAAAACTGAACTGTCCCTTTAATCGCTAATATTTCATTTACCTCAAGAGTTTTAAAATATTACAGTACTTATCTGGTAACACCTCCATCAAAGATTATTCTTATCTACTTACACCACAGGCTTGTAACATGTAGTTTCCACAGTATTACACTCATTTTCATCATGGAAGTAAGAAGAAACTGTACAGTAAACTCAGAAATCTTTAACTCATTGAAATCTTGCTTGTATAACAAAGACATAACCATTAAAACCGTAATAATTTCTCACTTTTTCTCTGCAAACACCACTGACTTATTCCACTATAATAACTGATTTATTACCAGCTATTACCTGATTATTAACACATTAACCCTTTAAAGCCCAAGACCATAGATTATAGCCAGAAAATTTTATTTTTTTTTTTATTTGGAGCTGAAATGTTTGTTGCACTTTCTGCTAAAATCCATAAAATTCAACATATAGATTTTTCGTATCTCATTTGATACATTAGGTGTTGGTGGCAACTGATAATCCATTTGAGGACATTTTTATCATTTATCTGATTGTATTCAGATGGTTCTTTTTTGTAATTTGTTGATCATATTGAGTAGATACAGGTATTATAAAAGTATGTATCAAATATGATACAATTGGCTTTATAGGGTTAATATTTTAGTCATTAAACTCCCAATCCAGCCAAAACTACATGGTAGTTAGCTGAGTTTTTTAGTTCCACTTGAGTTTTTCCTAAACCTTGTAGTGCTTGCTTACATCATCAGTGCTAGAACCAGGGGTAAGTAGGTGTTTTGGGTCTTCAAACAGCATATACCCTCACCTGTGCAACCCTGCTAGGGGTGATCAGTCCCCGGCTTGTGTCCAAGCGGCACAGTCTACAACTGATCCTTCCTCTGGATCCACAGTCACCAGGAGGTCTTTTCTGCTGCTCCCTCCAGTATGTGCTCTGTGGCTCTTCTGTTGTGCAGTCCTTTTACCTTAAAGAGTCCAAGCAAGCGTCAAGTGAAGCCTTGGCAGCCATTTCTTTGACAGTCTGCCATCAGCTCAGCACACTTCACCCTTTTCCCTTTATGGACCTCCTCCATCATGTCTTCCTAATCACACCAAATGCAACTTGGCAAGACTGCATTGCTCACCAAAGTTGCAAGTCCATAAAATAGATAATTGAATATATAATTTTGTCTTTGTTGTGTTGCTCAGTGACACCATGCCTGCTTGAGTTTCACCGTGGTCATATCACATCATAGATCATATATTTGTATGTATATGTTGTCATTATGCCAACTGTAAACTTTTTACTCATCTACCAACAGCTGACGGCCCTTCTGGTCTCTTGTGCTGATAAACCTGTCAGGGAAGAACAAGGCTGCAGAGAACCACCACTTCCATTGAATAAGGTTGAACTCTTGTACTCACTGATGTTTCCATCGACTTGGATTTTACTCTCATGTAATCTGGAATAAAAACTGTTGTTAACTGCCACAGAGGCCAGGCACATGTGACACTGAGATTTGGTGTGAAAGCACTTTAAGTAGAAATGGGAATTTTTAAGATTTTATCAATATTGGTGCTATTAACCATCCTGCTAATCAATCCATTTCTTTGACGATTCCCTCATTGATTCCTGCAGATTTTCCATGTGGGCAAATGTTGGCCTGTAGATTTTCAGTGGCAACGTCAAACACATGTCACAGCATAGATAATTGCTTCTGCAAGTTGCTGGTGTTTCCACTCGTTAAAGGTTGTGCAGTAGGTGCTTTTTCTAAAAAATTACACCACAATTCTGACCACTTCTGAACCCTGTCAGTGGAAGGAATTGATAAGGGCCTTGATTAGCAATAAGATGATATCTATACTTTGATGGAGCTGTTAATGATTCTCAAATGGAAGGGGTTTTCGATTCCCATCCCTAACTTTAAGGGATGATTAGTTCCAGCAACACTCAAACTCAAAACCTTTAATGTCATTGTATGGCAAGCAAACAACAAAATTGAGGATCACCACTTGCTTAGTTGTCACTTCATGGTGGAGCATCAGTTAAAAACCAAGTAATTAACATACTGCTAAAGGACTGGTTATTCAGAAAGCTATCCTCAAGCTATTGTAGACTACAACACAGCAACTCTACCTCAAGGCATGTAACACACTTAACTGAGTAGCTATTGTAAAACAACTGATTAATATCATTTTATTTTAAAATTGTTTTAAAAATGATGCAACATGTAAAATCGAGATCATATATTTATTTGAACTTTTTGATACAGTTAAAATTGTCCACAAATATAGAGACACTCACTTAATTACAGGTATATGATTACTGTTTGAGTTAAGAAAATTATAGAAAAATATATCATTTAGTTTCAGAGCTTTACACCGGAGTACACACATTCATCATTGTTTGGGATGTTCCTCTGGTTGTTCCTTCTTGATCTCTTTGGCCGATTAACACTCAAAGCAGCATAGTGGAGGTTTTCCTGGCAAGATGGATGTTTGAAAATGAAACTGCAACAACATTACTGACAGATGTTATAAAATATGTTCAGAATAGTTATGACACTTACCTCTGCATCTCCAGTGGATGGAGCAGACACTCCTGCTTGACACTCTAAAAAAATAAACAACAAAAACAAAAAAATGTCTTTAAATCTTAGTCCAATTCTGTGTGTAGAACTTACTCAGCATTAGATCTTATGCCAATGACTCATGTGTGGGTATTACCTAACTCTGTAAATCTTGTATACATGCTTTATTTTAACCTTGCACAGCAGCTGGATCCACCTGATTCAGTGTCTGTCATCAGGTGGATCCATCTTGCCAAGTTCCAATCTACAATGAATGTGAGTGGCCCAGAGCGGCATGGTCCAATCAGCATCCTTTGACTGCTCCTCTGGAGATTAGCATAGATGCTAACAACTCCAGTAGCAGTTTTATCAGATCTGGACCACATTTATTAATTAAATGAAAAAACAGTAAAACTTCAAACCTCTTCATGGTAAGGATTTGCTTCACTTTTGACGTTTTGATAAGAATTTGTTTTAGAAAGCAGCTCATGTCCTGTAGCACAGTTGTGCCAGCCTACCCCATTATCGGATTGGCCCAAAGTAAATGTGATTGACAGAACGATTGCCCAATTACCCACTGGATTTGCCATTGAACTGGTCTGCCCTCTATAGACTCTTTCCAGATGGACTATTGAATGGTTCTCTAGAGTGTCTCGCTAGCTTTCCTTATGTCATTGCCACAAACAAGTTTCACATTTTAACTTATTTACTTTGGCAATTAAAGCTGTTTGTTGAACCTGGCTATAAGTTTGGAAAATGGTAGACAGACTTGCACTTGTACGGCCCTTCTCTACCCACATCCATCCATTTACTGTCATTGAGGAATCAAATCAAATCAAACTTTATTTATAAGGCACTTTTCATACTTAAAAGCAACACAAAGTGCCTCACAGAGGCTAAAAACAACATGAAAACAGAAACCCCGGGTATCCCCCTCCCTCAAATAAAGAGGCATATCTAGAAACACACTTGCGGACATCAACATACGCACACACACACACCTGCGCCCACACACACATACCCACAACATTCATACAAGCTGTCATAAAAGAAAGAAAGAAAGAAAGAAAGAGAGGCATGGCTGTGCACCGAGGACTGAGGTAAGGAATAAGCTACTTTTGGGGGCCATCAACACTGAGGAGGGCTCCCGGCCCACGAGGAGCGCACCCAGAGACTTCCATCCTCCTGCACAGACACGAGGCCCCACAACACAGTGCAGGGGCCTCCGGCCATGCAGGCGGAGCCATCCCCCAGCAGCGGTCCCAGAAGTGGACCAGGAGCAGCTCCCATTGTAGAGAGCCCCCATGAGGAAATACTGGAGCTAAAAACCATCACACTAAAGCAATAATAAAATATAAGAAAAGAAGAGGGATAAAATAATATAAAATGGATAAAAAATTAAGAATTAAATACAATAAGAAGTTTGACTTAAAGAATAACTAAGTTATAAAGAAGAATAGAAGAATAAAAATAAGTCGATCAAATCAGTTAAAAGCTTGATTAAAAAGGTGTGTTTTCAGCCTCTTCTTGAAAGTATCAACAGATAGGAAGTGACAGTTTAAAGTTTCTATGTAAGTTGTCAATCAGCAGGAGCTGACACTTCCATATTCTTTCACACTGATTTACATGCTGAGCCAGCGTCAAGAATCTTGCCGGGTAACAGCCAAAGCTGGGCTTGAACCCTTGAACTTGAGATTGATGATAGTCAGAACTGGACTAAGCCACTGATACACTGATATGTTAATTCTTTATTGAGTTCAGCTTGTAAGGGGTACTGCTAAGACGCACAAGATAAACCTACGGGTCACCTGGCTGATGTCCGACCCTTGCTTTGTCACCAGTTCATAGCAAGCCCATTGGGAAGTATAGATGGCAAAGTGAATGCAAAAATGTTGACAACACAGCATTGCTGAACTGAAGACAGAGCAGACCTGTCAACCGATCAGAGAAGCCTGGGCCATCAGGCCTTAAAGTAGCCGGAACTTTAGCTAAAAGTCTCAGGTGGAGAGAATAAAGGTGGATCCGGGATACTGCTTATGTTAACTAGCAGTTTTTTTAAACAGTTGTGATTGGGAAGGTTCTCTAGCACTCATCAAAAAGGAAGATGTGAACCCATCTAAGGTGAAATATGAGCTTCTTAAAGGACCTGCCATGCCTGGAAACACACGACACAGGTCCAGGCTTAGACACCATCTACACCGGCTTTCTCTTTTTCTTGCCCTTACTAAGACCTTCTTAATATGAAAGATGGATGTGTTACCATAAAACATTGTTCTGCTCATAGTAAGCAAATGGTTAAGTGTTTAAAAACTACACTTTCGAGTAAATGATTTTTTTTTCATTGCTCTTTTTTTGTCATCCTTTAAAGGTGATATTTTTCAAATATGCAGCTCGTTGTCAAACAGTTTTGGTATAGCATAGTGCTGCATGAAAAGAACTGAACGAGTCATATTTATGATTGTGAATCTATTTTCTTTAATTGCAGGATATGAGCAAAACTGATTCGTTTTAATTAGCTTATTTTATAAGCACTGGTACAACACTGGAGCACAGGATATTTAATTATATCTTTATTTAATTGATATCTTTATGATAAAATTTGTCTTGCTAGTGCGATCCTAGCTTCTAATATGGCTAAGTTATTTTACTGATGGCAAAGCGTTTTTAAACTGAATAACCAGGGCCAGCTCTCGCTATCTTGGTGAGATTATGACCCGGTGCCCCATCAGATCTGCATTATACAATCTAAGGTGTTAAGAGAATATACTTTTAAATGATATATTTTTTTCTAAAATGTATCATTTATTTTCTACATGATACATCTAATGTAAAACAGTATTTTGTTTAATTGTGACAAGTTTTCATATACTACAAATGTGGAACAACATGAGGACATAAAAACTCGTGGGTCTCTCATTGGAGCTCTTCAATTTCAGCACAACAGGTGAAGTGTGCTGTAGTCTTGGTGAGTAAAATGGGCACTGGAAACACATTGTTCTGTTTTTGTAGACACCAATCTTAAATTGACAAAGGCCAACATCACAAGACAAGGTGTGGTGAAAATTTAGACAATTTCTTTTACTGCTGTTTTCCACCTGCATAATGGATGGTTAGAATTGTCCTCCAGTGACACTGTGACAGCTCTTTGACCTGAACAACTGATGGATGGAAAGTGGTGCAAGCAAAGGGATGTGCAAAGAGTCTATGCACAAAATGGCTGGACAGCAGAGACGGAAGGGGTGGGAGGTCGGCAGGAGACATGTACAGTTGAAATAAGTGTTCATAATACATCGGCAAAGCAGAGTTTTATGCTATGATCTCAATTTAGATCCTAATTTACATATTTAAAAAGCAGAGCATTACAGCACACAGAAGTGAATATGAGGCAGTGTGCACAATGATCCCACTGGAGAAGGACAGCTGCACTGCTTCATGTACAGAAGCGTGAGAATCCTGGTGGTGATTATTTTAGGGCAGATGATCTACAGAAGTGAATAATGAGCTGTGGAAACAACAACTTGGATTTCAAGGTGCACATTTGGGTTTGTGTTACTCTCTTTGCAATCACATGAAATACGAGGGGATTCACGGAAATTACACCAAGAAAAAAAAACCTGCTGTTTATGTTCACACATGCAGCTCATTTGGATAATTTCAGTTTTTTTTTTTACAAGTGTGAATGTGATTTAGCTGACCCGATGTTGTTTTGTTTGGTAATTTTCACCGAAAAGTGGGATACTTATGAGGCTCACAGTGGCACCATTAACTGCTACGTGTCAAAACATTCACATATCTCCCCTCAGCGAAAGAGCTTGACGGTTGTTTTGGAGGCAATAATATTTCCTTGTGCCACTGGCCTTGAGAAACATGTGGTTTGAAACAGGGACTGAAAAATGTCAAAAAAAGTTCCATGAATAAAAAAGCGGCATGTTCCTGTGTTTTCAAGAAAAAGAAAACACATTATCAACAGATAAATAAAATGTTTAGAGGTCTGTCATTGGTCAGTTGAAGTTTTGTGAAGTTGTGTGTTAGTTTCCTGCTGTGAAATGTTTCAGTTAATCTTTAAATATGAATATAATGGATTATTCACTCAGCCAGAACACAAACTTCACATCATAGGTTGTTAAATGTGTGCCTTTAATTATTAGTTTCAATGTAACGACCTGTATGGGGACATTCATCTAACTCATAGTAAATGTTTGGACTTTTCCTTATGTTGAGCTGTTTTGATCATTAAAAAACAGTCTATGACCAGACACAGCAGCTTAAAATTAACATTTAAGCTGGGCAATATAAGAAAGGTAACCACTTCATTTTCCTTTACTGCCATGTGTAAATGAGGTTTTGTTGTGCATAACAGTGTGCTCATCACACTTTGTCGTGCTTTTGAGCTCTCACGCTTGACCCTGTCCATCTTAAGTTTTAAAAACTGTAGAATTTATTGAAAGCATGTTTCTACTGCCAAAGCAATGAAAACCTTTTTTTAGGTTACGTTTTTAAGTTAATGACATATACATTGTTTATTCTTTTTTAATTTAACATCAGAAAACTTAACTCTAATAAATGATAAAATTTGTCAGTGTAATAGACAAAAAAAATCAGGAGGTGGTACATGACTGGCAGTAATGTTTGAAATATTTCACTACATAGATTAAAATTTATTTTATCCAAAAACAGGTGTAGGTCATGCAGCTTTGACTGTGCAGCTTGTGAATAAATTATGAAATGGCAATCACTGAGTAAGATAGGAGAGAGAGAAGTAGAAATTTTGCAGATATTTATACACAGGTCTCATGGTAATAAATTGCACCACTTTTATTGCCTATAGTAAATATTGCTGCTTTTTGAGAATATAAGCTGTCTGCAGCAGGGCTTAGTTAAACAGGAAGAGATCTATTCTGTATTTAAACTTTGAATAATCCACCTGCCTGCATGAAAATGACATCGGTGAACCCAAGAGTCAGTCTGCTCCACAGATCAGTTTATGAACATTTTTACATGCTCTGTCTTTCCAGTCATTTGCACACTCATGCATATTTTCTGTGTATTTGGACACAGCTCTTGTTATTTCTATTGATAATTTTAGGACCTTTGACCAAAGCAGCCACAAATGAATCATTTCTAAAGAAGCAACACTTACCTGCACGATGGCTGATGTTGCTCTTGATTCTCTTGTTCAATGAGAAAGTCAAAAAACAGCGATAATGGTCGTGACTGCCAAAGCTCCACTCAGGACAAAAACCAAGACCAGAGAGTCCTCATCTGCAGTGAGGGAGCGAGACAGTAGACACAAATATTTCAGCCCTTCAACCAGAATTAGTTAATCGCTTATCGGCTCTTTGTCCACTACCCACCCTTAATCTCCAGCATGGTCCCATTTCCAAACAGAACAAGTCCACATGAAGCAACAGCGCAGTAGTAGGTCCCAGCATGAGAGGAGTTCAGGTTCTTCATCAGTAAATTATAGGCACAGGTGTTTTTCTTCCCCTTACACTCATCTCTCGTCCCTCCATAGGTGTAGATCATTTCCTGATGAGATCTCTCAGAGCTTTTGAACCAGTAAACCCTGTGTTCTTCATCACAGCTCCCAGTGTGGACTGTGCAGTTCAGAGTCGTGGACTCTCCATATTGGACGATTTCCTGTTGGATTTCAGGCTGGACAGTCAAACTTGAGCCCTTCACGATGAGGACTGTGCCCTCTGCGAAGACCAGGACATATGAGAAGCTCCATGCGCAGAAATAAGTGGCTGAATCTGAAGTCTGCAGTTTTTTGATTGTCAGATGATGGGACTTGTTTTCTGTGCTGAGTGTGAAGCGAGAACTGTCGTTGAATTCATCCTCAAAAGTAATTTTTGTACTATAGATGTAGAAAGTGGAGATGAGCTTTAGATTCTCCCCCAGACTTTGTTTGTACCAGTAAAGCCAGGCTGAATCGTCACCTTCATAGAAACATCTCAGAGTCACGGTGTCTCCAGAGTGAGCTGAGACAAAATGTTGATCCTGACGCAGGGTGAAGGATGGTTTCTGATCAACATTCTGCCCTGGAGTGGATCAGAGAGAAAGTCACTCAAATATGATAAATGTTAGAGAAACATCCAGAACTTCTGCTCAAGTAAAGACAAAAAAACAAACTCACCCATCCCCTCCAAGAACAACTGCATGAAAAAGCAGACCAACACAGCAGATGTCATCCTGTCGGTGTTTCTGTATTGAATGGAAAGATTTTCTAATTCTGTTTGACACCTCAGGTACAAGAATGAATTTGATTGGTCAGCTTACAGTGTCACGGTACGTCCTACGGAAAAAAAAAAAAAAAAAAAAAAAAAAAAAAAAAAAAAAAGTGTCTTCACTGCAGCATGCAGTGCTTAGTTTGCTTTTGTGAATGTTAGAGGAAAATAGTGGCTCTTGGTCTTAAAGGGATAGTTCAGTGTTTTTGGAGTCGAGGTTTATAGGTTAAACTAAACAGAACATGCCGAGGTTAACCTACACAGACACTACTGTGCACTGCTGCAGAGGGGGCCAAGAAGGTAAAGCAGGCATAAATTAACAGCATTAGTGAGGTTTAATGTTGCACTGGGCACATTTACAATGCTTTACTATTCACTTTCAAGCCCCTTAGTTTTGACATGACTTTGATCAACACGTAAGAACAAATAGTAAAAATAAAATGAACCTTTAAAAGATTAGCAACTGTGGTTTTAGTCAGTTTGCTTTTGTGAGAGGAAACGTGCACAGAAGTTAGGTTTAACATTGTAGCAGATGGGGCCAACAGCCCCACATTAAATACTTATTTTAAGGTTAAAGCTGAATAAAAACAGTATTTGATAAAGTGTACTGTTTAACAATCTTATTAAAAATGCTCAGCTTTTCAGCTAGCAAACTCTTTTATTTTGGCACTAGTTTGCTCAAGGCATACGAACATGCAGGGTGTGTGCAGGGGCTGAAGTGGGCATAAGGTACCAGGATATTAGTGGAAAAATTTTGACTCTACAGAGGATCAGATCCAGGTCTGTTCTCCTCCCATTTGGAAACACTCAGATATGAGGGGCCGGGGAGGCCACAGGACCTACTCTAGACCTACTCTACTCTACTCGACTCTACTCTACTCGGTTCTACTCTTCTCGCCTTGTGCTGCTTTTCCATTAGCCCCAGTCACCTGCCAAACGGGGTGCAGTGTCGCTGTAAACAGCTGAGCAGCACTGCGGTGACGTCATTTTGAGCTCGACAAAACAATCTGTGGCTTTTTGTCACAAACCGAGTAAAAAAGGAAAGCAGAAGAAGGCTGCAGGTGGCAAGAAGAAATACCCCTTGAGAAGCGCAGGAGAGTTTTGAAGCTATACAACAGAAAGAAGCCGAGGACGGGAGCAGTCAAGCTGCAAAGAAAAGATGTATGAGGGTAAGCTAATGGAAGCTACTGCTAGCATGCTAGGTCGTCACGCACATGACTCATAGATGACAACATTGTCTGAACAATCAGTAGCCGGCAGTCGGTGACGTCATATTTTAGTATCGACTCAGCTCGCTTGGAACCAGAGCGGAGTAGGTACTAAAACTAGCTTGTTTTAGGAGGTACCAGGCTAGTGGAAACATGCTGCAAATCGAGTAGGGCCAAGTAGCGTAGGGCCAAGGCGGCTAGTGGAAAGGGCCATTATATAACAAACACCAGGCCATAAAGACCAGAGTGTTTTAAGAGGCATTTTCTCACAAGAGGCTGAAAGTAATTCTCTGTGAACTGAGTTTGGTAAGAGATGTCGTATTCTTCTGGACATGAGACCTTTAACATCTTTTTCTCTGTTGGTTTTTATTATTTTTATAATAATTCCAATATGTATGTATTTAAATGTTGCAAATACATCATCCTACTCCTCTCTATGCTTAAATGAACATTAACATTATTGTGTTGCGGGTGTGAAAATGTGTTGACACTTGTTTTGGAACTTTGGTGATGAAATTGGCTGAGAAACTTTATATATATATTTTTTTGGTGGTCTTTGACTTTTAAGGGCATCTTTGTGGGAGGGTGGCCTCATTCACTTCCTGCTGAAAAACACGTTGCTGCTCCCTCACAGAAGCACACAAAGCCAGAGTGTGATGTTGAACCACAACAGTATAGAGATGAGCTATCTGCAGCATTTCCTCCCAAACATTGTGTGAAACAAACCACATAGAAAGAAAGGTGAACTAGTGTCCCTCTGAATAACAGAAAGAAAGACTTTTGATCTGATGCACAAACAAACAGGATTCTATCGTCCATCTTTGCTTTTTAAACCACTCAGAAAGTATTTTAACTCATCAAGAATAAGTTTATTGGCTCTGTCAGAGTTCAAAGCTCTTCTTGTTTTATTGTTCCTCAGTCAGCACAGTGCTAACCTGCCCTGGCACTTTTATCAACATCAAGCTAAACATGATCCATCTAACAAAAGATCATTTACAGTTCTTTTTGCAAAAGCACAGAAACAGAGCTCCATCATTTCACCTCAAGACAGTCACATTCAAGAGGCCAAGTTAGGGTTCACAACCGCTTATGTTCAGCAAACCTTGTTGTCACATACTGAACCAATGGCCTGCCCATGGACTCAGGTATCTTTAACACCTAGATGGTTTGGGAGGGTTGTTCTGGTTCACGTCGGAGTTTCCTGCTTGGTTCATGAGCTCACCTGAAAGAGGTGATCTTGACTCGCTGTCAACAAACCAGTGGAGCGTTTCATTTGCAGTGAGGACACAATCGTCGAGTTCACACTACTGCTATATAAGTCATGTTAAAGGCATCACAGCTTATGCATCTCTAACTCCCTGCAGACACTCTTAGGTGTTAGAGTGTGATAAGTTACCGTGCTAACACGTTTCCTTTGTGGCCGTCTGTAGACACTGATGAACGTTGAAAGCTCCTCTTCTTCATGCTGTGAGTTTGCTTGCATTGAAAACCTGAGATGTGTCAAGCAGAGATAAATATGTTCATCTGTATGATGGTTAGGGTGGAACAGAGCTGCAGCAGGTAGTGCACATGTCTCACAGCAAGAAGGTCCTCGGTTCGATCCCCAGTTCAGACAGGGGCCTTTCTGTGAAGTTTGCATGTTCTTCCTGTGCATGCTTCAGTTTCCTCTGGGCACTTAGGCTTCCTCCCACAGACCAAAACATGCTCATTAGGTTAATTGGTGACTCTAAATTGTGTGAGTGTGAATGGTTGACTTTCTCTCTATGTGGCCCTGTGATTGATTGGCAACCGATTCAGGATGTACCCCGCCTCTCGCCCAATGACAGCTGAGGTAGGCTACAGCCCCCCTGCAAACCCGAAAGGGATGAGTGGTATAGAACATTTAATGAATAAATGTACAAAACCCAGAAGCAATGAAGTTGGCACGTTGTGTAAATCGTAAATAAAAACAGAATACAATGATTTGCAAATCCTTTTCAACTTATATTCAATTGAATACACAGCAAAGACAAGATACTTAATGTTTGAACTGAGAAACTTTATTTTCTTTTGAAAATAATCATCAACTTAGAATTTAATGACAGCAACACATTGCAAAAAAGTTGGCACAGGGGCATTTTTACCACTGTGTTGCATCGCCTTTCCTTTTAACAACACTCAGTAAACGTTTGGGAACTGAGGAGACCAATTTTTGAAGCTTTTCAGGTGGAATTCTTTCCCATTCTTGCTTGATGTACAGCTTAAGTTGTTCAACAGTCCGGGATCTCCATTGTTGTATTTTATGGTTCATAATGCGCCACACATTTTGGACAGGTCTGGACTACAGGCAGGTCAGTCTAGTACCACACTTAAAACCAGATTGTATGAATGTGTTAAACAGAAGTGATGCTAACTTTAGGTTTACCTTGAAGTTAACATCACACAGGTTCCCTTGACTGTGCCTTTGGGGTTCTTCATTGTGTTCTTGAATCAAAAGACAGTTCTTTTGATAAATACCTTATACCTTAAGAACTTTGGTACAAATAATCATGAAGGTATAATGTTATGTTCATAATGACAATCTTCATGTAACCCCCAACTTTCAAGATTAGATTCAGCAAGCAATAGCTTTACTCTGAGAGCACAAGTGTAGAAGCTAATCAGCTATGCTAAACAAGCTGATACACTGTGACACACGGTTTGCTTTGCTACGTACCTAAAGTCAGTTTTTACATTATGATGCATTTATATTGGGTCAGTAAAACAAAATTTGCTTTTTAATTGTTATTTAACAGAATTATTGAACAAAATAAACTCATGAAACTGGCCTCAGCAAAAATGATGGTACTCCTACAAAAGATTGTCAATTGTTTAACCACAGGGACATGTTAACCTAAGGTGCATCCTCTAATTAGTATCACAAGTGTCCTCAAGCTGTCAGTCTGCCTATTTAAAGAGTGAAAAGTACACACTGTGCTTTTTAGTATCATGGTGTGTACCACACTGAACATGGACCACAGAAAGCTAAGGAGAAACTTGTCTCAAGAGATAAAGAAAATGAGCATATTGAAGCCAAAGGCTATAAGACCATCTCCAAGCAGCCTGATGTTCCTGTGACTACAGTTGCACATGCTATTCAGAAGTTTAAGGTCCACAGGACTGAAGCCAATCTCTCTCTCTTGTGGTCGTAAGAGGAAAATTGAAAACAAATTAATTAGATGGATAATACGAATGATAACTAAAGAGTCCACAACAACTTCCAGAGATTAGAGGTGAACTCCAAGGTCAAAGTACATCAGAATCAGATGGCAAGACACATCAGTTCTTTGTTCACAGACGCAAAACTGAAGCATACAAAGAAAAGAACACCATACATACTGTGAAACATGAAGGAGGCTCAGTTAAGTTCTGGGGCTGCTACACCAAAGAATGGCTCAGAACAAAACGCTGGACTATTCTGAAGTGGTCTTCTATGATCCCAGATCGAAATTCTATTGAATATTTGTGGAAGGAGCTGAAACATGCAGTCTGGAGAAGACAACCTTCAAACCTGCAGCTTTTTTTGGCCCAACTGAGCAGCTTGCTCCAGCTGGGATAAAATACCTGTGGATTGGTGCAAAAGTGTCATTGAGAGTTACAGAAATGTACTTGTTGCAGTGATTGTCTCAAAAGGTTGTGCAATAAAGCATTGAGTTAAGGGTACCATCATTTTTGTCAAGGCCAGTTTTCTGAGTTTATTTTTTGTGATAGTGAAGAAGGTAATTAAGTACACCTGAAATTCCATTGATCCGTCCGTTATCCCTTTCAACAAACTCCTGAGTTTACCAGGAAAAACCTCGACCAATAACCAATAAGTTCACTTAAGTACCATGTACTTCTAAAGGGATAATGTTGGTTATTGAGAATTTAGTGTAGAAATTCTATTAAAGGAGGAAACCATTTCATTGCAATATCTCCTCTATTACCCATTCATTAGTGGTGATCACTTCATTTATCAGCGTTTATGTTACAATATTTTGTAACAAAAAACAACATTCATCATGTCATGTCAAATATTTAGATAGTACTTTCTAGGAAATTACTTTGTTTGATACTGTTATTTTCCATGGAGTTAATCAATAGTATTTCTTTTACCTCAAGAGTCTTAAAATATTACATGAGTACTTACCTGGTAACACCTCTATCATGGATTATTCTTCTCTGCTTACACCACAGGCTTGTAACGTGTAGTTTCCACAGTATTACACTCATATTTATCATGGAAGTAAGAAGAAACTGTACAGTAAACTCAGAAATTTTGCTTGTATAACAAAGGCATAACGATAAAACCGTAATAATTTCTCACTTTTTCTCTGCAAACACCACTGACTTATTCCACTGTAATAACTCATTTATTACCAGCTATTATTTGATTATTTACACATTAATATTTGAGTTATTAAACTCCTAATCCAGCCAAAACTACATGGTAGTTAGCTGAGGTTTTTAGTTCCAGTTGAGTTTTTTCTTCACCTCGTGGTGCTTGCACATCATCAGTGCTAGAACCAGGGGTACCGAGGTGTTCAGGTCTTCAATCAGCATACACACTCTTCCTCACCAGGGGTGATCAGTCCCCGGCTCGTGTCAAAGCGACTCAGTCTACAACTGACACTCCAACGGATCCACAGTGACCAGGAGGTCTTTTCTGCCGCTCCCTCCAGTATGTTCTCTGTGGCTCTTCTGTTGTGCAGTCCTTGTACCTTAAAGAGTCCAAGAGAGCTTCAAGTGAAGCCTTGGCAGCCATTTCTTTGACCATCTGCCTCCAGCTCAGCACACTTGACCCTTCTCCCTTTATGGACCTCCTCCATCATATCTTCCTAATGTGTATTCACATCAAATGCAACTTGGCAACAAGATTGTGTCACTCACCCAAATTGCAAGTCCGTAAAATAGATAAGTAAATAGTTAATTTGGTTGCTCAGTGACATAACGCCTGCTTAGGTTTCACCATGATCATATCATATCATACAAAGTTGATCATATATTTGTATGTATACGACGATGTTATACCAACTGTAAACTTTTGACTCATCTACCAGCAGCTGACGGCCCTTTTGGTCTCTCTCACTGATAAACCTGTCAAGGACAAGGCTGCAGAGGACCGCTAACCTGACAAGCCAGATGGACAGCTCCATATATCTGCCACAGGAATGTTTCACTTGTCCATCTGGGTAGGAGCCCTTTAAATTTTTTTTCAGGGGCAGAACGTTAAAAAAAAACACAAGCTTGTGATTGGACAATCATTTGGCTCATCACATTCATCACAGACCAATCCACATCAAAGAGGGTTGCCTCCTATTGAAGCATACATAGCGGCTAATGTAGCGACTAATGGCTAACAACTGTTAAAAACAGTTCATTGACATTAGCCATAGCAGCTAGCTTAGCCGCTAACAGCTAACAACAGTCAATGACCATTAGCACTTAGCTGCTAACAGCTAACGGCCCTTTACTATCATCTTACACTAAATTGTACTACACAGATGATTCATTTAACACTTATATGTGACATGAACCTCGTCAAAGACAAGCCCTACAAGTAAACTTCTGGGGGGCAGATTTCGCCAAGTTTCACTGAGTAGACATGAGGACAATAGACTAATCAGCATGTCCGTTCCCCATTCTGCAGCTCCCGCCTCTCTTCCCTGATTGGGCCGTTAAGAATTCAGCCGAGTGAATTCATTGGACGACGGAGGCTGGCAAGACAGAGCTGCAGGATTTCAGAATCAGGCAGGTCTGTCTGCTCTGCAAGGCTAGAGAACCGCCACTTCTGTTGAAAAGTTCTCCACCCCTTGTACTCACTGATGTTCCCATGGACATGAATTGTCTCTCCAATGTAATCTGAAATAAAAACTGTTGTTAACTGCCACAGATGTTGTCACACACCCACAGAACGCTGACTGGCTGTTGCAGTGCAGGCACATTTGACAATCAGATTTGGTGTGAAAGCACTTTAAGGGTTGGTTACTTCCAGCACTACTCAAACTCAAAGCCTTTATTGTCATTGTAAGACAAGCAAAGAACAGAATTGAGGACCACCACTTGCTTGGTTGTCACGTCAGGGCGGAGCAACAGGTAAAAACCTAGTAATTAAGATACTGCCAAAGGAATGGTTACCCAGAAAGCTATCCTCAAGCTACTATAGACTACAACATGGCAGCTAAACCTCAAAGCATCTACCACACTTAACTGGATCAGCATTGGATAACAACTGATTGATATCATTTTATCTTCAAATAGTTTTAAAAAATAAAGCAGCATGTAAAATCAGGATGATATATTTATTTAAACTTCTTGATACAGTTGAAAATGCCCACAAATATAGACACTCAATTACAGATATATGATTACTGGTTGAGTAAAGGAAATTATGAAAAATATATCATACAGTTTCAGAGCTTTACACCGGAGTACACACATTCATCATTGTTTGGGATGTTCCTCTGATTGTTCCTTCTTGATCTCTTTGGTCGATTAACACTCAAAGCAGCATAGTGGAGGTTTTCCTGGCAAGATGGATGTTTGAAAATGAAACTGCAACAACATTACTGACGGATGTTATAAAATATTTTCAGAATAGTTATGACACTTACCTCTGCATCTCCAGTGGATGGAGCAGACACTCCTGCTTGACACTCTAACAAAAAAAACAACAAAAACAAAAAAATGTCTTTTAAATCTTAGTCCAATTCTATGTGTAGGACTTACTCAGCATTAGATTCTATGCCAATAACTCATGTGTGGGTATTACCTAACTCTGTAATTCTTGTATACATGCTTTATTTTAACCTTGCACAGCAGCTGGATCCACCTGATTCAGTGTCTGCCATCAGGTGGATCCATCTTGCCAAGTTCCAATTTACAATAAATGTGAATGACCCAGAGCGGTGTGGTCCAATCAGCATCCTTTGACTGCTCCTCTGGAGATTAGCATAGATGCTAACAACTCCAGTAGCACTTTTATCAGACCTGGACCACATTTATTAATTAAATGAAAAACAATAAACCTTGACTTCATTGTAAAGATATTTTTGCTTCACTTTTGACATGTTTTGATGAGAATTTGTTTTAGAAAGTGGCTCATGTCCTGTAGCGCAGTTGCGCCAGCCTACCCCATTATCTGATTGGCTCAAAGTAAATGTGATTGACAGAACGATTGCCCAATCACCCGCTGGATTTGCCATTGAACTGGTCTGCCCTCTATAGACTCTTTCCAGATGGACTATTGAATGGTTCTCTAGAGTGTCTCGCTGGCTTTCCTTATGTCATTGCCACAAACACCAAGTCTCACATTTTAACTTTTTTACTTTGGCAATTAAAGCTGTTTGTTGAACCTGGCTATAAGTTTGTAAAATGGTAGACAGACTTGCGCTTGTACGGCCCTTCTCTACTCACATTTACTCTCATTGAGGAAGTGACGGTTTAAAGTTTCTATGTAAGTTGTCGATCAGCAGGAGCTGACACTTCCATATTCTTTTACACTGATTTACATGCTGACCCAGCGTCAAGAATCTTGCCCAGTGACACATCAACATGTGACAGTCAAAGCTGGGCTTGAACCCTTGAACTTGTGATTGATGATAGAAAAAACTGGACTAAGCCACTGACACACTGATATTTTAATTCTTTATTGAGATATAATGCTTTTGGTGGGTTTAGCTCATCTCCATGTAACGGGGTACTGCTAAGACGCACAAGATACACCTGCTCATCACCTGGCCCCTCCTGACAGACCTACCAGTGTGATGTCTGACCATTGTTTTGTCACCAGTTTATAGCAAGCCCATTGGAAAGTATAGATGGTAAAGTGAATGCAAATATGTTGACAACACAAGCACTGCTGAGCTGAAGACAGAGCAGACCTGTCATCAGGCATTAAAGTAGCAGGAGCTTTAGCTAAGACTACGTTTACACTGCAGCCCTTATTGCTCAAATCCGATTTTTTTGTTTGGCTGTTCAGACTACACCTGTAAATGTGGCCTGATTGCAGACTGTGATGTGAACAGCTTACACTTCAGCAGTGACACACAGGCTCAGTTTAACATTAATGACATCAGGCACAGCATGGTGTGATGAGGGGCAGCAAACACAGAGCAAAACTGTGCTTCACAATGCTGGAGAAGTTTGTTCCCATAACCCAGAACCTGATGTTACAGAAGCTCACCTTGAGTGAGCTTTTATTAAAGTAATTATGGCTATATTTTATTTCTTATAAACCTAAAGGCGGGCGCTCTTTCCTGTCGACCCTGCCGATGAGAGATCGCTGAGACCCAACATCTCAGAGCCATAGAGCGCTGAACAGGTGAACAAAGAGGCAAAAACTTAGTTTTGTCATCTGTTCTGATGTTTCATAGTTTGTCTGAGAGCAGATCAGACAGGAACAGGCTATTCTCTGACGGACGCTGTCTCGTCGAAACATTCGGCATCGCGCAATTGTGCACGGATGAGATGGACAGCAGTGGATCATCAGCGTCCTTTCAATTGTTATTTTAGCCTGATAAATCCATTTAAAAAGTCGGCGCAGTGTTAATAAACTAAGTTCATCAGATATCATAATACAAACGTATGATTTATTCATGTTAATCGTTAATTGTGCGTGTAATAGAGACACCAGTCGATCGCCCCAGCGCTCTCTCACTTTTTCTCATCACTCCTCCCTTTATCCATTGCTAATCAAGCTTGTAGCTGGAAAACCAACTAAAACTCTTTATTTTATGAAAAAATGCATAAACGCTTTAACAATCATGTCTATATTAACCTCTGATTATGTTCTGTCCATGAGCAAAAACTTGTTAATTTTAATTAGCTCATTCTATAAAAACTGGTACAACACTGGAGCACAGGATATTTAACAGAAAAAAAAATCTGGTTAGATATCTTCATAATAAAACTTGTCTTGCTAGTGTGACCCTAGCTTTTAATACGGCTAAGCTATTTCACTGATGGCAAAGTGTTTTTAAGCTGAATAACCAGGGCCAGCTCTCGCTATCTTGGTGCCTTTTGTGAGATTATGACTCGGCGCCCCCACCAGATCTGCATTATACAATCTAAGGTGTAAAGAGAGTATATTTATTTATGGCATTTTTCTTTTGCTAAAATGTATCATTTATTTTCTAAATGATACATCTAATGTAAAATAGTAGTTTGTTAAAATCTGTAGCCCTGGTTGGTCAAATGGGCACTGGAAACACATTGTACTGTTTTTGTAGAGACGCGAGTCCCAATCTCCAACACCAAGCTAAAGTTGACAAAGGCCAACATCACAAGACAAGATGTGGTGAAATTAGAATTTTGACAATTTCTTTTAAAGTTTTTTCCACCTTCATAATATCTAGATGGTTGGACATGTTTGTGCTCCAGTGACCCTGTGACAGCTCTTTGACCTGAACAGCTGATGGATGGAAAGTGGTGCGTTGCAGGCAAAGGGATGTGCAAAGGGTCTGTGCACAAAATAGCTGGACAGAGAAGGAAGGGGTGGACGGGGGTGGGAGGTCGGCAGGAGAAATTTACAGTTGAAGTCAGTGTTCAAAATACATCGGCAGAGCAGAGCTTTAAGCTGTGATCTCAATTTAGATCCTAACTTAATTTATACTTTTAAAAAGCAGAGCATTACAGCAACCAGAAGTCAATATGAAGCAGTGTGCACTATGATCACACTGGAGAAGGACAGCTGCACTGCTTCAGCTTACTCTCTTTGCAATCAGATAAAATTGGAGTGGATTCAAAGAAATTACACCGAGCAAAAAACTCTGTGTTCACAAGTGCAGCTCATTTGCATAAAGTCTGAATGATTTCAGGGTTTTTTTTTGCAAGTGTGAATGGGGTTTAGCTGACCCGATGTTGTTTTGTTTGGTAATTTTCATCTAAGAGTGGGGTACTTATGAGGCTCACAGTGGCACCATTTACTGCTACGTCATATTTCCTTGTGCCACTGGCCTCGAGAAACATGTGGTTTGGGACAGGAACTAAGAAATGTAAAAAAACCTGCCATGAATAAAAAAGCTGCACATTCCAGTATTTTGAAGAAAAAGAGAACATTATCAGCAGATTAATAAAATGTTTAGAGGTCTGTCATTGGTCAGTTGAAGTTTTGTGAAGTTGTGTGTCAGTTTCCTTAAATATGAATGTAATGGATTATTCACTCAGCCAGAACACAAACTTCACATCATAGGTTGTTAAATGTGTGCCTTTAATTATTAGTTTCATGTAACAACCTGTATGGGGACATTCATCTGACTCATAGTAAATGTTTGGACTTTCCTTATGCTGAGCTGTTTGGATCTGTCAAAAACAGTCCATGACCAGACACAGCAGCTCAAAATTAACATTTAACAGGCAAGCTGGGTGATATTGGAAAGGTAATGTCTTCATTTTCCCTTACTGTCATGTGGAAATGAGGTTTTATATGCGTAACAATGTGCCTATCATACTTAGTCGTGCTTTTGAGCTCTCACGCTTGACCCTGTCCCTCTTAAGTTTTAAAAACTGTAGAATTTATTGAAACCGCGCTTCTACTGCCAAAGCAATGAGAACTTTTTTTTACGTTAAGTGTTTAAGTTCATGACATATTCATTGTTAATTCTTTTTAAATTTAACATCAGAAATTTTGACTCTAATAGATGATAAAATCTGTCAGTGTAATAGACAAAAAAAATTGGTAGTACATGAATGGCAGTAATGTATGAAATATTTCACTACATACATTAAAATATATTTTATCCAAAAATAGGTGCAGGTCATGCAGTTTTGACTGTGCAGCTTGTGAATAAATCATGAAATGGCAATCACTGAGTAAGAGAGGAGAGAGAGAAATAGAAATTTCATAGATTTTTATACAGGGGTTTCATGGTAATAAATTGCACCACTTTTACTGCCTAAAGTAAATCTTGCTGCTTTTTGAGAATATAAGCTGTCTGCAGCAGGGCTTAGTTAAACAGGAAGAGATCTATTCTGCATTAAGACTCTGAATAATCCACCTGCCTGCATGCAAATGAAATCGGTGAACCCAAGAGTCAGTCCGCTCGACAGATCAGTTTATGAAAATTTTTACATGCTCTGTCTTTCCAGTCATTTGCACACTTGTGCATATTTTCTGTGGATTTGGACACAGCTCTTGTTATTTCTACTGATAATTTTAGGACCCTTGACCAAAGCAGCCACAAATGCATAATTTCTAAAAACATAACACTTACCTGCACGATGGCTGATGTTGTTCTTGATTCTCATGCTGAGTGAGAAAGCCAAAAAAACAGCGATAAGGGTTGTGACTGCCAAAGCTCCACTCAGGACAAAAACTAAGACCGGACGGTCCTCATCTGCAGTGAGGGAGCGAGACAGCAGACACAAATATTTCAGCTCTTCAAACCAGAATTAGTTAATCATTTATCAGCTCTTTGTCCACTACCCACCCTTAATCTCCAGCATGGTCCCGTTTCCAAACAGAACAAGTCCACATGAAGCAACAGCGCAGTAGTAGATCCCAGCATGAGAGGAGTTCAGGTTCTTTATCAGTAAATTATAGACACAGGTGTTTTTCTCCCCCTTACACTCATCTCCTGTCCCTCCATTGGTGTAGATCATTTCCTGATGAGATTTCTCAGAGTTTCTAAACCAGTAAACCCTGTGTTTTTCATCGCAGCTCCCAGTGTGGACTGTGCAGTCCAGGGTTGTGGACTTTCCATGTTGGGCTATTTCCTGTTGGATTTCCTGCAGGATGGTCAAACTTGAGCCCTTCACGGTGAGGACTGTGCCCTCTGCAAAGATCAGGAGTAATGAGAAGCTCCTTGCACAGTAATAAGTGGCTGAATCTGAAGTCTGCAGTTTTCTGATTGTCAGGTGATGGGACTCGTTTTCCATGCTGAGTGTGAAGCGAAACCTGTCTTTAAATTCATCATGAAAAGTTGTCTTTTTAGTTAAGACGAAGAAAGTGGAGATGAGCTTCAGATTGTCCCCCAGACTTTGTTTGTACCAGTGAAGCCAGACTGAATCATCACCTTCATAGAAACATCTCAGAGTCACGGTGTCTCCAGCGTGAGCTGAGACAAAACGCTGATCCTGACGCAGGGTGAAGGATGGTTTCTGATCAGCATTCTGCCCTGGAGTGGATCAGAGAGAAAGTCACTCAAATATGATAAATGTCAGAGAAACATCCAGAACTTCTGCTCAAGTAAAAACAAAAAAACAAAACTCACCCATCCCCTCCAAGAACAACTGCATGAAAAAGCAGACCAACACAGCAGATGTCATCCTGTCGGTGTTTCTGTATTGAATGGAAAGATTTTCTAATTCTGTTTGACACCTCAGGTACAAGAATGCATTTGATTGGTCAGCTTACAGTGACACGGTACGTCCTTCTGAGGAAATGATCTCCACTGCAGCATGTAGTGCTTAGTTTGCTTTGGTGAATGTTAGAGGAAAATAATGGCTCTTGGTCTTAAAGGGATAGTTCAGTATTTTTGAAGTCGAGGTTTATAGGTTAAACTAAACAGAACATGCAGAGGTTAACCTACGCAGAAACTACTGTGCACTGCTGCAGAGGGGGCCAAGAAGGTAACGCAGGCATAAATTAACAGCATTAGTGAGGTTTAATGTTGCACTGGGCACATTTACAATGCTTTACTTTTCACTTTCAAGTCCCTTAGGTTTGACAAGACTTTGTTCAAGACATAAGAAATGTAAAATGAACCTTCAAAGATTAGCGACAGTGGTTTTAGTCAGTTTTGCTTTTGTGAGAGGAAGACTACACAGATGTTAGGTTTTACATTGTACCATACTTATTGTAAAGTTAAAGCTGAATTAAAACAGTATTTGATACACTGTACTGTTTAACAATCATATTGAAAATGCTCAGTTTTTCCGCTGGTAAACTCCTTTATTTTGGGACTACTTTGCTCGAGGCATACAAATATGCAGGGTGTGCAGAAGCTGGGGTAGGAATAAGGTACCAGGATGTTTGTGGGAAAATTTTGTCTCTACAGAGGATCAGATCCAGGTCTGTTCTCCTGCCATTTGGAAACACTCAGATATGAGGGGCCGGGGAGGCCACAGGAAACCATGATTATCAGCTCTCTGTTGATTGGTGGCTGAAATTATATCAAATGGGAGGGCAGAGCAGATTTTAAACACAGTCATGGCATCTGCCAGGTGGAGGCTATACAGTTAAGGCCCTTTTCCATTAGCCCTACTCTACTCTACGGGTTCTACTCTCGACTTGTACTGCTTTTCCATTAGCCCCAGTTGCCTGCCCAACAGGGTGCAATGTCGCTGTAAACAGCTGAGCAGCACTGCGGTGACGTCATTTTGAGCTCGACACAACAATCTGTGGCTTTTTGTCACAAACCGAGTAAAAAAGGAAAGCAGAAGAATGCTGCAGGTGGCAAGAAGAAATACCCCTTGAGAAGCACAGGAGAGTTTTGGAAGCTATACAACAGAATGAAGCCGAGGACGAGAGCAATCGAGCTGCAAAGAAAAGACGTATGAGGGTAAGCTAACAGTAGCTACTGCTAGCATGCTAGGTCGTCGCACACATGACTCATCGATGACGACATTGTCTGACCAATCAGTAGCTGGCAGTCGGTGACGTCATCTTCTACTATCGACTCAGCTCGCTTGGAACCAGAGCGGAGTAGGTACTAAAACTAGCTTGTTTTAGGAGGTACCAGGCTAGTGGAAACACGCTGCAAATCGAGTAGGGCCAAGTAGAGAGGGCCAAGAAGTGCTAGTGGAAAAGGGCCATTATATAACAAACACCAGACCATAAAGACCAGAGTGTTTTTAAGGGGCATTTTCTCACAAGAGGCTGAGAGTAATTCTCTGTGAACTGAGTTTGGTCAGAGATGTCGTGTTCTTCTGCTCCCATTGTCCCCTCTAACAACAATAACAGCAATAAAACTGATTTTGCAGGACATGGGACCTTTAACATCTTTTCTCTGTTTTTATAATTGATTTTAACTATAATAGTGATATATGTGTATTTAAATGCTGCAAAATCCATCATCCTATTCCTCACTATATTCTGCTTAAGTGAACATTAACTCTATTCTGTTGCGGGTGTGAAAATGTGTAGACACTTGTTTAGGAACTTTGATGGTGAAATTGACTGAGAAACTATTATTTATTTATTTATTTATTTATTTTTTGTGGTCTTTGACTTTTAAGGGCATCTTTGTGGGAGGGTGGCCTCATTCATTTCCTGCTGAAAAACACGTTGCTGCTCCCTCACAGAAGCACACAAAGCCAGAGTGTGATGTTGAACCACAACAGCATAGAGATGAGCTATCTGCAGCATTTCCTCCCAAACAATGTGTGAAACAAACCACATAGAAAAGAAAGGTGAACTAGTGTCCCTCTGAATAACAGAAAGAAAGACTTTTGATCTGATGCACAAACAAACAGGATTCTATCGTCCATCTTTGCTTTTTAAACCACTCAGAAAGTATTTTAACTCATTCAGAATAAGTTTATTGGCTCTGTCAGAGTTCAAACCTTTCTTGTTTTATTGTTCCTCAGTCAGCACAGTGCTAACCTGCCCTGGCACTTTTATCACTATCAAGCTAAACATGATCCATCTAACAAAAGATCATTTACAGTTCTTTAATACAAAAGCACAGAAACACAGCTCCATCATTATTTCACCTCAAGACATTCACATTTAAGGTCAAGTTTTGCCTCAACTCATGTTCATATGGTTTCGAGATCACAACCACTTATGTTCAACAAATCTTGTTGTCACATACTGAACCCATGGCCCACCCGCACACTCAGGTATCTTTAACACCTAGATGGTTTGGGAGGGTTGTTCTGGTTCAGGTCAGAGTTTCCTGCTTGGCCCATGTGCTCACCTGAAAGAGGTGCTCCTGACTCCCCGTCAACAAACCAGTGGAGCGTTTCATTTGCTGTGAGGACACAATCGTTGAGTTCACACTGCTGCTGTATAAGTCATGTTACAGGCATCACAGCTTTTACGAAACCAGACTGGTGAGAAAGAATTACTAAAAGATAATGTTTTGGTCTTCCAGAGTCTCTTCCTGTGCACAGCCACATCATACTATGAAAATATCAGCAGGTGAACATCACTCACCATCTCTACAACAGATCATCACGGGACTGATTCAAAAAGTCATTGAGTTCCTAGAATTCAGTTCAGCTCAATAAAAAGGAGAATTCATTCTGCATGTCTGACAGCCTCCCTGCAAACGCTCTTAGGTGTTATGCTACGGCCACACCGGATGCAAATTGGCGTATTTAAACACGCGTAGTACCTGTGACGCGCAGCGCGTTAGCCCATGGCTGGACGCTGGACCATTTTGTCAAGCTGAGAGGCGACTCGCGTCACTGCCCAGGCGCAGTAGAGAGCCGGAGCTTGTCGGACTCAGCGATGACCCGTGCAGGCAAATCCAGCTGGAAATGAATATTTACAGAAATTACCTTCAAAACCTGTCTCCTCAGAGACTTTCACCCAAGCCTGCTCCTTTTTGTTCCGGTCTCTGTAGAGTACACACGTCGAATCGTATACCTCCGGATGATGGCAAACAGCGCAGATCATTCTCTCCTCCATCTTTCAGAGGGGTTTGAGCAGGAGCCGGTGGCCGGAGCGTCACGTCATTAAATCAATGACGTCTGGGGGGAATGTCATCGCTGATTGGCTGCCGCGGCACAGCGTCACGTGAATTTGCGTCGAAATTTCAATATTTTCAACTCAAGCATAGAGGCGTTTGACACTCCAAATGCGCCGGATGCTCCATACGTGCCACACATTTAGGGTGTCTAACGCGCCGCCCGGGGCAAATCTGCGTTCAAACGCGTCATTGCATTGACTTTGTATGTTATCATGACGTGCGTCTTTGCAAAGTCGCGTCGGGTGTGGCCGTAGCATTAGAGTGTGATAAGTTACCGTGCTACCATGTTTCCTTAGTGGCCGTCTGTAGACACTGATAAACGTTGAAAGCTCCTCTTCTTCAAGCTGTGAGTTCGCTTGCCTTGAAAACCTGAGATGTGCAGAGATAAATATGTTCATCTGTATGATGGTTAGGGTAGAACAGTGGTATACCCGGTAGTGCAATTGCCTCACAGCAAGAAGGTTTTCGGTCCGATCCCCAGATGAGACGGGGCCTTTCTGTGTGAAGTTTGCATGCTTGGGTTCCCTCCAGGCACTCCAGCTTCCTCCCACACACCAAAAACATGCTCATTAGGTTAACTGGGGACTCTAAATTGCCCTTAATTATAAGTGCGAGTGTGAATGCTTGTCTGTCTCTCTATGTTGCCCTGTGATTGATTGGCGACTGGTTCAGGGTGGACCCAGCCTCTCATCCAATGAATTGGCTCCAGCCTCCCTGCAAACCCGAAAGGGATGAGTGGTATAGAAAATCAATGAATGAATGTATGATGGTTAGTAAGTAATTTGAACTCCTTTGTTAAACAATGACTTGTTTCATAGATAGCTTGGCCTTTAGCTTCCCATTATGAATATGACTTGTAGTCATGGCAACACTGGCTGAGACATAAGGACATACAGCCAGTCCTGTGATCGGGTTCAGAATACTGCCATGTGATCATGAAATAATAAATATGCTGTTTTAAAGGCAGTTGGTGTAAAAACTACTTCAGTCCATCTGAGGCACTCTGGAAGAACTTCTGACACTTAAAGCCCCAACGTGAGTCTAGTCTGATCTGATTGGTCGACTTGTCTGTGGTTATTGGTCAGTTTACCACTGCTTAGCATCCTGTTTTTATAAACTCTTGGTCTAAAGGAAGTGACTGATAATACAGAAATTGGTATTTAGCGGTTTTGTCAGATCTGGACCACATTTTGCTTTAACAGAAAAAGAAATGTCATTCATGCAATGAATGTGATGGATGGAATGATTATCCAGTCACCTGCAGGATATATTATTCAATAGTTTTGCTCCTTCCTGAATACTTTCAGTTGGCTGTTGTTTTGACCAAATAGTGAAAAATATTGAAGTCTTTATTGTGTCATGTTACCTTTTTGTTCCCCTCTCCCTCCAACATGAAGTCACCAAAATGGAGGGTTGAACAAACAATTATTTTTTGCAGGGATTAATTTCACAATACGTTTTATATGTTGAACAGAAAAATAATAGTATTAATATATTTTCTTAACATCTACTTATTCATCTTATATTGATTATAAATTAGTCACACAATTGGTAATTTAACCTTTTTACCTTTAAAAACATCAAACAACACAGTACCAACATTATAATTTCTCAGATTTATTTAATTGAAAACTTACAAACAGTAAATAATGACAGTCAAAAATGTAACTTCCAACAGAAGAGAGAATATGTCACATTGATAGAAAATGATGGTTGATTAAAAGTCCAACTTTGCGCCAATTTCCCAATCAGAGCTGATCATATTTTATTGTCCCCTAGGGAGACCAAGAAGAGGGTCAATGGGCCACGCTCCTGTCCAGACTATTTTGTGCCCCACTTTTTGAGAATCAGCTTTATACCTTCTCCTTTTGATTGATAAAGTTTTAAAAGCAGTATTCAACTTCTGTCAGTTTCCAAATGGATAAATCCTAAATGAAGATAGCTCATTGAAACCAGGTCCAACTGTTTTGTATTCAGGGTCCTTAACTGTTACTAAAAAAAGAAACAGAAAAAACAACAACAACAAAAAAAAACACAAATCAAACAGACAAACCCACCCAGAAGCTTTTTTTCCACACTATGAGTTATAAGTTTTTGCTCAGAAAAAACAGCCTGTTCTGAGTAAGGCTGAAACAGAGGGGTTTATAGGAACAACAGGATTCAGTGTTGAAGTGGTTTTTAGTCAGAAACTTCAGATAATGTGAGGACAGCTGGGACCTGTATAATCCTGTGAAAAAACTGGTAACATAAGAAACTTTCATAAAAGTAATGCATGATGATGTCACTGAAACTTCATCCATGTTACATGTTAGTAACATGCGACATGGTTTCGCTGCCTGATGCCTGAGTACACACATTCACTCCAGGTGTTGTCTCTCTGTCTCTCTGATGGATCGACATTCTTCATCCTCAATGCGGAAATATGGAGGCTCTCTGGGATCAGCACACCCTGGTTAAGATATAAAACAGAATCATTCAGAGCTCAACGTTAGTGCAGTCTGTGATTATGGTGAACTAAAATGAGTCCTTTGGGTCTGCAGACAGACACTATCCAGGTAAAGATTGAAAAATGGTTGACAAATGAAAGAGAAAATAATGAGCTGTTGGCCATGTGCAGCACCGTCTCTGAATTTGAGAAAATGATATATACTGTATGTGTTATTGTTCAAACAACGTGAATTCAGGCTGCAGATGCTGTCAAGTAATGATAAGTCTTCATAATCAAACAATTACAAGTAGTCTGATGCCTTGTATTCATTGTGAAGCTATTATTTTAATTAAACTACTTTGTTTTATTTTTTTAACACATATATATTTTACAAAGTATCAGTTTTGGATGAGTTTCCCGTTCTCAGCTTGAATTTTATCCTAGGTATTAGATTGGGAAGGAAATCATTGGTTTGGCACATCACTAGCAAGTCCATCTGTCATCAAAATGACCCAAATGCCAAATGCAATATTGACGACTGAGTCATTGCTTCATATTCAAGAGTTTGATATCTAATAAAGGATGGAAACTGAAAAAACAGAATTACCTTGTCATTGTGTTGAATTTGATTTAACAGCTTGATAAAATGTCATGAAGTGTCCCCTCACTACTCAGTATCATTTGGGCTTGTGTTTCAATTATAATAACGTAAAGAAAACTCACCTCTGTATAGGGACCTGATACAGCTGAGGATCTTTCTCCAGGGCCTGGTTGAATAAAAAAGGAATTAATACATCTATAAAATAAACTAGTTTATTTCAAGACCATTTTGGTTGAGTGGCATGACAGGCCTCTTCATGCTTCTACACCAATGACAGTGAAGACCGGGAGTGTTCTGTTTCACATTGTCCATCCTTCTCTAAGTCCATCCATACAGGTCATGACCTTGTTCATCTTCTCTGCTTTTAATGTTATTAAAAGAGGCTCAGAGAGCAGAAGAACATGACACCTCTTCTTCAAGTCTCAGTTTACAGAGAAATTCTCTCAGCGTCTTAAAATGGTCTGTTTTTACTTCCTGGGGTTTATGATGTCAGAGCTATACAGCCTCCACCTACATGATTTTTGCCTATCAAAGGCAGACGCCATGATGGTTTTGAAAGACTTTGAAAGAAAAAACAGCTGAGTCCAATCCTCTCCAAAACCATTTTTTATATTTTATTGAACCTAAGTCCAATCCAGGCTCAACAGACACCAAAGACATGATGTCAACAATCAAAACATCAGGACATGGAACTTTTTAGGGTCAACGGTCAATGTCATGAAGTCTTGTGGTCATCCTTTGTTTTGGAACACAAAATCTCAAGATTGCTGCAAGTGATTTTCATCAAACTTCCACAATGTCTGTTGTGAATCAAGGATAAGATGATAAGATTTGACAGGTCAGAGGTCAAAGGACATAGCCAAAGATCTTCATGTTTACCCTATGAAACAAACATTCTGTATTAAATGCTAAAGACAGCCTTTTTATATCATTTTAAAAAAGTTCTATTTTTAATGATTTTACCAAAGCAAAAGATGACTAAATGTTATGGTCTTAGATAAACAAAAAAGAAGTTTGGGATTACGTCATGAGAAGTGATCATGAATAGAAACATATGGAAAGAAGTTGATTATTAAATGTGTATTAATTACTGATAGTCCTATACTTTCTGACGCCTGTTGGATAAGCTTGCACAACAGCTGGATCTACTGATTCAATGTCTGTAATAAGGCAGCTCCATCTGTCCAAGCTCCAGTGTACCACAGCTGTGACCTTCACAAAGTGGCACGGCCCAATCAGAATCCTTTAAAGCAGGAAGAGGTGAAAGACTCAAACAAAACAATAGAAGGAAGTGGCTGCTAATACAGAGATTAGCATAGATGCTAACAGCTTCAGTAGCAGCTTTACCAGATCTTGACTGCATTTTTTTTATTAAATGAAAAACAAACATCAACACAACAAATTTCTAGAGCATATTTTCACTCCACTTCATTCATGAAGCAGCTCATGTTCGGTAGTGCTGTCGTGCAAGGCTACAAAATTATGTGATTATTATCATCCAATCGACTGCTGGATACTCTACTAAACGGTTCTACCAATGCCAAACATTTTTCTAGAGTATTCTCCAGATGGACTGGTGAAATATGTAAAAGAGTGACAATGATTAATGTACATTGGCCCCTTATCTACCCCATTTATTTATGTGCTCATTATTTTATGGATTTATTTTGAATGCTGTTTTTAGATTTTCAAAAACATAGTCATATTCACACTAGGCCTACATCAGTTTAGCATACCTGTGCATATACAGCTGGTTGTCTCCTCCTTTATAGATGCTTCATAAGCCAGGAAAACAGTCAGGGCAATCGTAAAAGCCAAAGCTGAACTCAAGACATTCACCAAAACATCCACTTCATCATCTATGGATTAACATTTGGACAGATTAATTATCAGATTTGTTTAAAAACATTTTCCAGACACTTTAGTTAAAGTCACTCACCCTTAATCTCCAGCATGGTCCCGTCTCCAAACAGAACAAGTCCACATGAAGCAACAGCGCAGTAGTAGGTCCCAGCATGAGAGGAGTTCAGGTTCTTCATCAGTAAATTATAGACACAGGTGTTTTTCTCCCCCTTACACTCCTCTCCTGTCCCTCCATAGGTGTAGATCATTTCCTGATGAGATTTTTCAGAGTTTCTAAACCAGTAAACCCTGTGTTCTTTATCACAGCTCCCAGTGTGGACTGTGCAGTCCAGGGTTGTGGACTCTCCATGTTGGACTATATCCTGATGGATTTCAGGCTGGACGGTCAAACTTGAACCCTTCACGGTGACGACTGTGCCCTCTGCGAAGGTCAGGACAAATGAGACAAAGGACATCCTTGCGCAGTAATAAGTGGCTGAATCTGAAGTCTGCAGGTTTCTGATTGTCAGGTGATGGGACTTGTTTTCCGTGCTGAGTGTGAAGCGAGAACTGTCTTTAAATTCATCCTGAAAAGTGGTCTTTTTAGCTAAGACGAAGAAAGTGGAGATGAGCTTCAGATTGTCCCCCAGACTTTGTTTGTACCAGTAAAGCCAGGCTTTATTGTCACCTTCATAGAAACATGTCAGAGTCACTGTGTCTCCAGTGTGAGCTGAGACAAAACGCTGATCCTGACGCAGGGTGAAGGATGGTTTCTGATCAGCATTCTGCCCTGGAGTGGATCAGAGAGAAAGTCACTCAAATATGATAAATGTGAGAGAAACATCCAGAACTTCTGCTCAAGTAAAAACAAAAAAACAAACTCACCCATCCCCTCCAAGAACAGCTGCATGAAAAAGCAGACCAACACAGCAGATGTCATCCTGTCGGTGTTTCTGTATTGAATGGAAAGATTTTCTAATTCTGTTTGACACCTCAGGTACAAGAATGCATTTGATTGGTCAGCTTTCAGTGACACGGTACGTCCTTCTACGGAAATGATCTTCACTGCAGCATGTGCTTAGTTTGCTTTGGTGAATGTTAGAGGAAAATAGTGGCTCTCTGTCTTAAAGGGATAGTTCAGTATTTTTGGAGTCAAGGCATATGATCTTAAACATATAAGCTTATAATAAGCTCTTTTAAAACAACCCCTCACAATATAGTGATTTAAAACTAACATAAAAAAGCATTGATGCCAGGATCTGCAAGGTGGAGGCTGTATAAAGAACAAACCCCAGATCATATAGAAAAGAGCATTTTTAAGGGGCATTTTCTGTTAAGAGTCTGAAAGCATTTCTCTGTGAACTGAGTTTGGTTAGAGATGTCGTATTCTTCTGCTCCCAGTGTCCCTTTTAAAAACATTAATAGCAAACAAAACTGATTTTGAAGGACATGGGACCTTTAACATTCTTTCTCTGTTTTTTTTTAAATTAGCTTTAGTAATAAAAGTAATATATATGTATTTACATGTTGCAAATACATCATCCTACACCTCTCTATTCACTGCTTAAGTGAACATTAACATTATTCTGTTGCAGTAGACACTTGTTATGGAACTTTGGTGATTAAATTGACTGAGAAACTAAAATATCAGTGTGTTGTTTTGTGGTCTTTGACTTTTAAGAGCATCTTTGTGGGAGGGCGGCCTCATTCACTTCCTGTTTAAAAACACATAGCTGCTCCCGCGCAGAGACAAAGCCAGAGTGTGATGTTGAACCACAACAGTATAGAGATGAGCGATCTGCAGCATTTCCCCACAAACAATGTGTGAAACAAACCACAACCATCCAAACACAAAGATAGGACATGAAAATGATTCAGTAATAACTAACAAAACATGAGAACATTTTCTATTTCTAGAATTTACCAAACACCTAAATCACTATTTTATAATAATTGATCCAGGCAGCACGATGGTGTGGCAGGTAGTGCACGTGCCTCACAGCAAGAAGGTCTCCCGTTCAATTCCCTGGTCTTATGGGCCTTTCTGTGTGAAGTTTGCATGTTCTTCCCGTGCATGCGTCAATTTCCTCCGGGCACTCCAGCTTCCTCCCACACACCAAAAACATGCTCATTAGGTTAACTGGTGACTCTAAATTGCCCTTAACTACGAGTGCCAGCATGAATGGTTGTCTATCTCTCTATATGGCCCTGTGATTGACTGGCTACTGCTTCAGGGTGTACCCCGCCTCTCGTCCAATGACAGCTGGGAAAGGCTCCAGCCACCCTGCAACCCTGAAAGGGATGAGTGGTATAGAAAATCAATGAATGAATGTATGATGGTTAGTAAGTAATTTGAACTCCTTTGTTAAACAATGACTTGTTTCATAGATAGCTTGGCCTTTAGCTTCCCATTATGAATATGACTTGTAGTCATGGCAACACTGGCTGAGACATAAGGACATACAGTCAGTCCTGTTATTGGATTGAGAATACTGCTCATCATCATGATCATGAGTCTGACACTGGTTATTGTTTTTATGAACTCCTGCTTGGTCATTTTAGTGGCTGACCATACTGCTTGGTCTACAGGAAGTGGCTGACAGGACATTAGCAACGTAACGTAACAGTTTTAGTAGCAGGCAAAAAAAAAAAAAACCACATTTTGCTTTTAATAAAAAAAAAAAAAAAACAACAGTCATTCACTAAATTAATTTTCCAATTATGAATGTGATTGATGGAATAATTATCCAATCACCTACAGGACATGTTATTCAATACTTTTTGCTCCTTGCCAAACTAAAGTGTTATCCAGACTAAGTATTTATATTGTGTCTATTTGTCTATTTGCTTTCCTCTCCCAAGTCAAACAAGGCAGTGTTGACGGAACAATTAATTATGGCAAGGATTAATATTACAATTCATTTTATATGTTGAACAGAAAATAATAGTATGAATATATTTTCTTAACTTCTACTTATTTAACTAATATTGATTATAAATTAGTCACACGATTTGTTATCATTTATAAAAACTTACATTTTACCTTTAAAAACATAAGACAACACAGTACCAACATTTTAATTTCTCAGATTTATTTGATTGAAGACTAACAAACAGTAAACATTGACAGTCAAAACTTTAACTTCAAACAGAAGAGAAAATGTTTCACATTGATAGAAAAAGAAAGTTGATTTAAATTCCAACTTTGTGCCAATTTGCCAATCAGAGCTGACCATATTTTATTGTCCCCTGGGGAGACCAATAAGAGGGTCAATGGGCCACACCCCTGTCATGAGTATATTGTGCCCCACTTTTTGAGAATCAGCTTTATACCTTCTCCTGTGACAAAACTGGTAACATAAGAGACTTTCACAAAAGTAATGCATGATGATGTCACTGAAACTTCATCCATGTCACATGTTAGTAACATGCGACATGGTTTTGCTGCCTGACGCCTGAGTACACACATTCGCTCCAGGTGTTGTCTCTCTGTCTCTCTGATGGATCGACATGGTTCATCCTCGAAGGAGAAAGATGGAGGCTCTCTGGGATCAGCACACCCTGGTTAAGAAATAAAACAGAATCATTCAGAGAGTTAGTGCAGTCTGTTACAACTGGGAACTAAATTACATTCAGAGTCCTTTAGTGCTGCATACAGACACTGTCCAGGTAAAGATTGAAAAGATGGTTGATAAATACAAAAAGAAAATAACGAGCTGTTGGCCATGTGCAGCACTGTCTCTGTGAATTTGGGAAAGTGATATATACTGTATGTGTTACTGTTCAAACAACGTGAGTTCAGGCAGCAGATGCTGTCAAGTAATGATAATTATTCATAATCAAACAATAACAAGTCGTTTGATGCCTGGATTCAACACATATATTTTACAAAATATCAGTTTTGGATGAGTTTAAATGATCTCAGCCTGAATTATTTACTTGGTATTAGATTGGAAAGGAAATCAGTGGTATCACACATCACTAGTAGGGGTGTAAATCACCAATTTCATGACGATACGATACGATATCGATTCTTTGGACAATGATACGATATTTGCCGATATCACAAAGTCTGTCACGATACGATACGATACGATACGATATGATTCAGGGGCCTTCGATCGATTTAAGACAATATTATATCCTCACTGAACACAATCAGCTACATTTAACCTGAAGCAAGAAATAAATACAAAAAAAAAAAAAAAGATTGTTTTATTACTGAAATGTGGAACGATGTGCTGACCTTTGGGTATGATAGTTTATAGAGGATTATAACCATCTGTATGATCTAATCATGTTTAAAATTAAAACTGGTTTAATGCAGGTAAGGTGCTTTTTTGCCCCCACTATTACCTTATGGGTCTGATTGTTCGAATGTAATGTTTGTTTATTATATCAAGTAATGATGCAACACTTTAATAAAAATTATTGAATTATTTAAATTTCATTATATTGACCTCCAACATTTGACCATGCTCCATCAAACCAAAAATGTGTAGTTTGATTTTAATTAAATCCAAACATTTCTCATGTTCAAAATAAGAGCTATTAACTAACCCACCACTGATGACTTTGTTTTATTGTGATGACTGGTAACCACAGTTTGTATGTCAGTGTGATTAGACTTTGTTTAACTGTTTAATGGTCGATGTTGAGGAGGAATGACACTAAGCTCTCGCTGTTTTACTTTCTAACTTTATGAAATTTCTTTAATCAGTCCACTACAAAATCAAATGAGATAACTCACTGCAGTCGTGTGATGATGCTCTCCTGTCGTGCGTGCAGCATCCTCTGCTGTCACGTCAACCGTATTTTACCCAGATACAGCAGAGCAATTTTATGATTGGCCGATATGGCTGGCTCCCGTTTAGCTCTGATGCTAACAGCGTCTTGCTACACGTTCGCCTACAGCGGTGTTCGGTGGGCGCTTCACAGTACATTTTACAGCAGGAGAAATATCAGGCGTAGCGTGTCAGAGAGTGAAAAGATTCAAATGTGTGTCTCATACACTACGCGTAAGACTTTAGAGGAAACTTCAGAATGACGCGCGGTGAGCCATGTCCGGTCGGGATTTCAAAATAAAAGCGTACATTAAAGACCACGATGATGATCGATGTTTCGAGTTTCCATCGATGTGATTGGATCATTGCTTAACCAATCGATGTATCGATGGATCATTTCATCCCTAATCACTAGTATGTCCATCTGTAACAACCCAGATAACAAATGCAATATTGACATCTGTGTCAGTGCTTCACATTCAAGCGCTAGATATCTAATAAAAGATGGAAACTGAAAAAAAAAGAATTACCTTGTCATCTTGTTGAACTTAATTGAACAGCTTGATAAAATGTCATGAAGTCTCCCATCACTATTCATGATTATTTGGGCTTGTCTTTCAATTATAATAACATAAAGGACACTCACCTCTGTGTTTGCACCTGATACAGCTGAGGATCTTTCTCCAGGGCCTGGTTGGAAATAAAATAAAGGAATGAATACATTTACAGAATAAACTAGTTTATTCCTAGACCATTTTGGTTGAGTGACATTACAGGCCTCTTCATGCCTCTACACCAATGACAGTGAAGACCGGAGGTGTTCTGTTTCACATTGTCCATCCTTCACTAAGTCCATCCATACAGGTCATGGTGTTGTGAATCTTCTCTGCTTTTAGTGTTATTAGAAGGGGCTCGGGGAGCAGAAGGACATGACACCTCTTCCTAAAGTCTCACTTTACAGATAAATACTCTCCACCTCTTTTAAGAAAACACCCCTGAAAATGCTCTGTTTTTACTTCCTGGAGTTTATGATGTCAGAGCTATACAGCCTCTACATGATTTCTGCCCATTAAAGGCACACGCCATGATGGTTTTGAAAGGTCTGTTTTCCCTTCTCTCTCCTTCCATCTGACATCATTATGGCAGCCAATCAGCACGGAGCTCATTATCATACCCTTCTGTAGCCCCGCCCCCAAGGATACAAACATGCCCAAAGGGGAGGGAAAAACGGCTGAGTCTAATGTACTCTACAAATCCCTTTTATATTTTATTGAACCTAAATCCAAACAAGGCTAAATAAACACAAAAGACATGATGTAAACAATCAAAATATGGGATCTTTTAGGGTCAATGGTAAATGTCATGGAGTCTTGTGGTCATCCTTTGCTTTGGAACACAAAATCTCAAGATTGCTTCAAGAGATTTTCATCAAACTTCCACAATGTCTGTTGTGAATCAAGGATTAGATAATAGGATTTGACAGATTAGAGGTCAAATGACATCGCCAAATATCTTTATGTTTACCCTATGAAACGAGTATCCTGTGGTAAATGTTAAAGACAGCCTTTTTTATTTTAAAAATATATATTTTTAGATGTCATTATACCAAAGCAAAAGATGAGTAAATGTTATGGGGTCTTTTCAAACAAAAAAGAAGTTTGGGATTAAGTCATGGGAAGTGATTGTTAATAGAAACATATGGAAAGAAGCTGATTATTAAATGTGTACAAAATACTGATAGTGCTATATTTTTTTCTGACGCCTGTTGGATAACCTTGCCCAACAGCTGGATCTGCTGACTCAGTGTCTATAATAAGGCAGCTCCATCTTTCCAAGCTCCAGTGTACCACAATTGTGAGCTGCACAATTTGGCACAGCTCAATCAGAATCCTTTAGAGCAGGAAGAGGTGAAAGACACAAACAAAACAATCAGATGAAGTGGCTGCTAATACAGAGATTAGCATAGATGCTAACAGCTTCAGTAGCAGCTTTACCAGATCATGACTGCATTTTTTATTCAATGAAAAAAAAACATCAACACAAATTTCTCCATCCTATTTTTAACTCCACTTGTTTTATGAAACAGCTCATGTTCTGCAGTGCTGTCATGCCAGGCTACGACATCAATATGATTGACGTGATGATCATCCAATCAACTGCTGGATACGCTAATAAAAGGTTCTGCCAATGCCAAACATTTTTCTAGAGTATTCTCCAGATGGACGTGTGACATACATTAAAGAGTGACAATGATTAATGTTGATTATATGGACCCTAATCTACCCCATTTATTTATTTGCTTATTATTTTATTTTGAATGCTGTTTTTAGATTTTCAAAAACTTAGTCATATTCACACTACATCAGTTGAGCATACCTGTGCATATACAGCTGGTTGTCTCCTCCTTTATAGATGCTTCATAAGCCAGGAAAACAGTCAGGGCAATCGTAAAAGCCAAAGCTGAACTCAAGACATTCACCAAAACATCATCTATGGATTAACATTTGGACAGATTAATTATCAGATTTGATTAAAAACATTCTCCTGACACTCTAGTTAAAGTCACTCACCCTTAATCTCCAGCATGGTCCCATTTCCAAACAGAACGAGTCCACATGAAGCAACAGCGCAGTAGTAGGTCCCAGCAGGAGAGGAGTTCAGGTTCTTCATCAGTAAATTATAGACACAGGTGTTTTTCTCCCCTTACACTCCTCTCTTGTCCCTCCATAGGTGTAGATCATTTCCTGATGAGATTTCTCAGAGCTTTTGAACCAGTAAACCCTGTGTTCTTCATCACAGCTCCCAGTGTGGACTGTGCAGTCCAGGGTTGTGGACTCTCCATGTTGGACGATTTCCTGTTGGATTTTCTGCAGGACGGTCAAACTTGAACCCTTCACGGTGAGGACTGTGCCCTCTGCGAAGGTCAGGAGTAATGAGAAGCTCCTTGCGCAGTAATAAGTGGCTGAATCTGAAGTCTGCAGGTTTCTGATTGTCAGGTGATGGGACTTGTTTTCTGTGCTGAGTCTGAAGCGAGAACTGTCTTTAAATTCATCATGAAAAGTTGTCTTTTCAGTTAAGACGAAGAAAGTGGAGATGAGCTTCAGATTGTCCCCCAGACTTTGTTTGTACCAGTAAAGCCAGGCTTTATTGTCACCTTCATAGAAACATGTCAGAGTCACGGTGTCTCCAGTTTGAGCTGAGACAAAATGCTGATCCTGACTCAGGGTGAAGGATGGTTTCTGATCAGCATTCTGCCCTGGAGTGGATCAGAGAGCAAGTCACTCAAATATGATAAATGTTAGAGAAACATCCAGAACTTCTGCTCAAGTAAAAACAAAAAAACAAACTCACCCATCCCCTCCAAGAACAACTGCATGAAAAAGCAGACCAACACAGCAGATGTCATCCTGTTGGTGTTTCTGTATTGAATGGAAAGATTTTCTAATTCTGTTTGACACCTCAGGTACAAGAATGCATTTGATTGGTCAGCTTACAGTGACACGGTACGTCCTTCTACGGAAATAATCTCCACTGCAGCATGTAGTGCTTAGTTTGCTTTGGTTAATGTTAGAGGAAAATAGTGGCTCTTGGTCTTAAAGGGATAGTTCAGTATTTTTGGAGTCAAGGCATATGATCTTAAACATATAAGCTTATAATAAGCTCTTTTAAAGTAACTCCTCACAATATAGTGATTTAAAACTAACATAAAGCAGCGCTGATGCCAGGATCTGCCAGGTGGAGGCTTTATAGCTATGAAATAATACACCCCAGGCCATATAGAAAAGAGCATTTTAAAGGGGCATTTTCTGTTAAGAGACTGAAAGCATTTCTCTGTGAACTGAGTTTGGTTAGAGCTGTCGTGTTCTTCTGCTCCCAGTGTCCATTCTAACAACATTAACAGCAATAAAACTGATTTTGCAGGACAAGGTATCTTTAACAGCCTTTCTCTGTTGTTTTATTTTATTAGTTTTAATAATTATTGGTAATTTATATGTATTTAACTTTTGTAAAATATGTCATCCTACTCCTCTTCTACACATGGCTTAAGTGAACATTAACGTTATTCTGTTGCTGGTGTGAAATTGTGTAGACCCTTGTTATGGATTTTTGTTGATTTAAATTGACTGATAAACTAAAATATCAGTGTGTTGTTTGTGGTCTTTGACTTTTAAGGGTATCTTTGTGGGAGGGCGGCCTCATTCACTTCCTGTTTAAAAATACATAGCTGCTCAGCGCAGAGACAAAGCCAGAGCGTGATGTTGAACCACAACAGTATAGAGATGAGCGATCTGCAGCATTTCCTCCCAAACAATGTGCAAAACAAACCACAACCATCCAAACACAAAGATAATAAGACATGAAAATGATTCAGTCATAACTAAAAAATCATGAGCAGATTTTCTTTCCCTAGAATTTACCATCCAACTAAATTTTTATTTTATACCAACTGACCCACAAATGTCGTTTATTGTCAAACTACTGAGGGGGTAATGACTTTTTTTCCTTGCACTTTTGGTTTAACAAAACACCAAAAGAATAAAGAAATATATTTATGAATCATAAGTCATGGGCAGAGTTAATAACTTGATAACAAATACTATATATTAATAAATCAAACATTTGATTATGAAATAAAAAGTAAGGTAACTCTTCTAATTTAGTCAAACTATTTGCACAATCAAGTTTCAAATGATAAAAGTAGCTGACTCTGATGTAAATTATACAGCAGGATCTTTGGTAAGTGAATCCATCATGGACAAGGACATCTGGATAAATGGCTACAAAGACTGATCGACCCAGTAGAGTTGGGAAATGCCATCTTTGTGAAAACAAATTTTATGTTAAGGCTCTCCTCAATCAATCTGTGAGTATGCATTTGGAATTGTTCACTGTTGTGAAGTGTAGTAGGATGCCACAGATCCCCCTTCAACTGTCAGTGATGCTCTTCCTACTTTATTGAAACTTTTATCCAAACTAAATTATCATGAAATGATTTTTAGTAACATTAATCTGAACTGGTTTAGGCATGATTTTAAATCTCAGTGTGACCAGTGATCAGTGTTTCCAGAATTTGGACAAAACAACTCGTCCCAATCTGAAGTGTCTTCAGAAATCCTCATTGATTGACCTTGTTTGTTACAAAAGACCCTCACAAGTTTTCTCCTGTTTCAGTGTTTACAAATGACATTATATCATTCATTGTGTTATTGCTACAGTAAGAAACATAAACCAGTGGCCCCTAAACAGCATTTTGCCTGACTATGAAATATTAAATGTGCTATTTTTAAAGCTTTTTTCCACTAAATTGAACAAAACAACCAAGCTGTTGGTGTAAAAAACAATTCAGTCTGTCTGAGGCACTTTGGACGTACTTCTTGGCACTTGAAGGCCCATTTGAGCCCAATCTAATCTAATCTAATGGGTTGACAAGTCTGTGGTGACTGGTCAGTTTAGCACTGCTTGGAGTCTTAGTTTTCTGAACTCCTAATTGCTTGTGAGGTCTGCAGGAAGTGACTGCTGACAGAGAGATTAGCATAGATGCTAACAGCTTTAGGAGCAGTTTCATCAGATCTAGATCACTTTTCACTATTACATGAAAAACAAACATCATTCATGAACTAACTGGCTTGTAATGAATGTGAATGATGTAATGATTATCCAATCACCTGCATGTTTTTCAATGGTTTTGCCCATTCCTCAACACTTCCAGTGGGTATTTTACCTTGACAAACTAGTGATAAAGATTGAAGACTCTACCTGCTGGGTCAGGTTAGCTTCTTCACCCTCTTACCCTCATATCTGAAGTCTCTAAAATGATGAAGCTGGCAGAACAGTTATTTATTGCAAGGATTAATATCACAATAAGCTTTATGTGTAATAGAAAAAATAACAGCATCAAAATATCTTCTTAAAATCTACTTATTCAAATAATATTGATATATAAATATTGATAATAAAATTAAGAACACCATGGATGATCATTTAGAATAACATTAATTTTATCTTCCAAAAGTAAAAACACATTGGCAACATTCATATTTTTCATATTTATTTCATTGAAGACTGAAAAAGAGCAAAAATCCAATATCACAAAAAAAAAATGCCAACAGTTTTCCAGTTTCCAAATTGTTTAAATCCTGAATGAAGACAGCTCATAGAAACTGGTTCAATTGTTTTGTATTCCAACTCCAAATATTTTGTAAGAAACAAACAAAAATGCACCTATGAAATGTTTTTCCTCAAACAGAAGATAAATCTCTCCCCCCATTGAAACAGAGGGTTTTGTAGGCACACCAAGATTCAATGTAAAAGTGGTTTTTAGACAAGAAACTTTAGAAATTCTAAGGACGACTTGGACCTGAAAGAAACTGGTAATAAGAGTAAACATGATGATGATGTCACTGAATCTACATCCGTGGTACATCTTAGTATGTTATATGCTATATGTGGTTTCAATGCCTGAAAATGCATCATAATGGAAGAAACAGAAAGGTGTGACCCACACTGCACATTGGTTTTGATTTAAAAGAAATTCAGACGTTAAATTTAAATTTGGCAAGCCAATTTCACAATCAGAGTTTCAAAATCAGAGTTGAAAGTTATTTACTGTCCCCTTTACTGACCAGGTGCCGATAAAAAAGGCTTAGTCTTTTGACTTCGCCTCTGCTCAGAGAAATTTGCCCAACTATTTGAGAACCCAAGCTTTAAACATACTACTTTTGATTTATGAAGTTCTAAAAGCAAAGACCTATACACAAAACTGACAAAAATTGAAAAAAGAAACTGGGTTCAACTGTTTTGTATTCAAGGTCATATTTAAAAAGAAAGAAAAAACAAAAAGCAAAACATGTCCTCAAAAAAACTCACCCTCCTTCAGTTGATAGCTCTAGCCTACAAAAAAAATAAGCTCAAATAGTCTGTCTGAAAAATGTTCCCTTGATGATGTCATTGGCAGAAAGTTGAAGGAACATGTCTCAGCATACACATGCAGCCACAATAAACATTAGAGCACAAAGCTAAAAGCTCAATCCACAGTAACTCTTGAGAAGGGAGTGGCTGTAAACAGTTCATTACGATTTAACGCAAAACAGCCTGTTCTAAGCAAGGCTGAAATAAAGGGGGTTTAGAGGCACATCAGGATTTAAAAGTAAAGTGGTTTAAGTCAAAAAAACGTAAGAAATCATCAGGACAACTGAATCCTACACAATCCTGATTAATTCTCAGTGAAAAAAAGGACCTTTACAAAACTATAGCATGGTGATGTCTCTTAAATTTCATCCATGTTACATGTTAGTCTGTGGTTTTACTGCCTGACGCCTGAGTACACACATTCACTCCAGGTGTTGTCTCGTTGTCTCGCTGATGGATTGGCATGGTTCCACCTCAAAGCAGAATAATGGAGGTTCTCTGGGACCCGGTCACCCTGGTTATGACATAAAAAAGAATTATTAAAAGGTCATAGCTCGTGCAATCTGAGACTATATTGAACTACATTAACATGGGATGTGGTTCACAAAAGGCTGGAGACACTGGACTGATGTACAATTGTACTTAGTTTCTGCTTCCTCTGTAATGACAGGTTGTTCTTGACCACTCCTCATTCTGACACACACAGCCCCGAGCATTAACAGAAGTGTGTGTCCATTTGACACCTTAATGATTATTTGGGCATGTGTTTACTGTGTATGCTTTAATTACAATAACATAAAGAACACTCACCTCTGTGTTTGCACCTGATACAACTGAGGCTCTTTCTCCAGGGCCTGGTTGGAAATAAAAAAAGTAGTGCTGTCAGGCGATTAAAATAATTAATCTAATTAATTACCAGATTTGTAATTAATTAATCTAATTAATCGCATTTTAATCTCATATCTGCTTAAAGTACCCAAATAAAGAATTTGAATTCTAGGATATTATAAAATTGTAGTGCATGACTAATCAAATGAATACACTAAGAAGTGAAGATTTGTAAATCCACATTTTTATTGGTGACAGAATAAAACCAAAGTCAGGGCAACTTGTCCAGAAAATTCTAAGCTCAATCAGGCAACTCAAATTACACTTTAAGTGTGTTTCATAAATCAAATTCAAAATAAGAAAAAGGTCAAGGACATCCAGCAAAACAATTAGGCCTGATGCATTATTAAAGAATGTAGTACAAATATAGATAAATAAATTCAAAAATAAAATAAGACTAAGTCTTAAATAGGCCATTCCTGTTGTCACCTGGGCTTTGTTTGGTTTGACTAGAGACGCATGTGTGAAGTGACGTGCCACTGCCATGTACGGGTCCTCCAGCTGGACAATGTTAAAATGTTTGTGTGCTACGATTAATTGCGATTGATTTTTTTAATGCATTAATTTGTGTGTAATTAATTAATCTAATTAATGCACTAATGTGACAGCCCTAAACAAAAGGAATCAGTACATTTCTGTACTATTCTAGTTTAGTTGAAAATAGCAACAATTTTCACTTTTCTAGATTATTTTGGTTGAGTGACAACACAGGCCTCTTCATGCCTCTTCTGCAGTAATTCTCAAAATGGGGTAGGATGTAGGTGAAAAACAGTTTTAAGTTCATCACTGAATATATTCTAATAAAGTTTTTTTGTTTTTTTTTAAGTTAATTGATGTTGCTCCCCAAGCATGTGAGCAGAGTGGAGCGAAAAGAGTTTCCTGCTCCTCGAGCACAGAGCTGTTCTAATAATCTAATAATCCCTTCTCCTTCCACTCAAATTCCTACCCACCACTCAAATCTTTCATCACCCACTCTGCGAGCTTACAGAAGCATACTGAATTCAGTGGATGAAAAATTTAGAGGGTTGCAAGTGATCTGCACTGAGATCTGAAAGGTTTTGCTCTGTCCGTGGTGCTGATCCAGTCCATGTCTCAGGTTCAGCACCATGAACAGCTCAGCGCTGTGTCTTGTTCCACAGCCATCTGTGTGGCTGCAGCAGTGGTTGGAGGAAGTTGAGTCTCAACCTACTGGATGCATTTTAAATGTATGAATTAGTTTCTGTGAAGCATCCTGTGTTGGTTCAGCTGCTCCTGAAGAAAGGCGGCATCATCCAGCACGTCAGACTGGGCTTTCTATCTGAACATTCAGAGCGACACGATCCCTGTGCAGCGTTGACATACAAAGGTTAACACCATCCTCTTTTTTTTTTTTTTTTTAAATATCAGTATTTTCAAGTGTCTTAAATGGAGAGGATGTTAATAGCATAAGTGGCATAGTGTCATCATTGCCACTGTGAGAGGATTTACAGAAATTTCCATTTTCTTTTTTTTTTTTTTTAATTGCAAGAACCTGATTTCGTAATTACAATATAATTAGATAAAGTGTTCAAATTTTTGATGAGATGATTGTCACCCATGAGTCTCACAGGAACATGACACTTGTATAACCTCTCAGCATCCTTTTTGAAGTACTTTTAAAAACTCCATTTTTGATTTGCCAACATCCAATTTCTGACTGAAAACAGTGTGGGCGGCAGAGCAATTAATTATAAACAAGTTCATTCTGGCTGAGCCATGCTTCAGATGCATGGTGAGTGGTACTGAAGCAAAATTGGAGCAGGATGGAGCAAAAGATAATGATGTGGTGCATACATTGGTACATACATGCATACAGTGGTGGCAGGCCTACAGACGTTTTTCCAGCTGCTGTAATAGCATGAGAGTGGTCAAATTTCCAAACAGGTACGGGCTTTAACAGGTTTGGGAACCGCTGCTCTACACAAATGACAGCAAAGGCCAGAGCTGTTCTGTTTCACATTGTCCATCCTCCTCCAGCTCCATCCATACAGGTGATGGTGTTGCGAATCTGCATTTCTTTTAATGATACTAGAGGGGGTTTAAACAGCAGAAGGACATGACACCTTTGAGTAAAATCTTAGTTCACAGAGAAATACTCTCAACCTCTTTAAAGAAAACACCCCTTAAATGCTCTGTCTTTATTTCCTGGGTTTATGTTGTCAGAGCTACACAGCCTCCACCTACATGTTTTCTGCTCATTGAAGGCAGACACCATGATGGTTTTGAAAGTCTGCTCCTCGGCCTGTAACCCCATAGAGCAAACACCATACAGATAAGACAGCAACATGTCAGAATTCACAGGCTGAATAAAATCAAAGAGAGGGAGACAACTTTTAAATTTGACAGCTGATTGGTTAAGAGAGAGAGGGTGGCAGATTGTGATTGGATGAGAAGGATGATGACTACTGGAGCGTGAGAATATCGGGAAATACACTCTTAGAAATCACCCCTGATAAAAAACAGGAAACAATGACAGTAGGGTTGCTAGGAAGTTACTGTAAAATGAACAGTATATTTGCTCCTGTTTTTACAAATACAACAAGGAGCATTTCTTTCAAACCTTAACAGTAAACTACTGTTGAAAAGATTGGCAGTTTATTACTGTATATATGCAGTCTTTGTCATGTTTGCAGTTTTTACTGTGAGTTGTAGCATAATACGGCACCTTGTTTACTAATTTCCATCTAATAAAATTGACAATACATTTATTATTTTACTTGCATGTAATGTTATAAACACCACGTTTATATGATAAATGAACATAGTCTTTGAATATGCAATTTAAAATGTCAGGAAAAATAACAACACCTCTTAGTGTCTTTACTGAAATCAGGTTTCATACTGGTATGTATTTAGTATTCCTGCTGTCATTCAAAAACCTTCCGCAAAAAGGTAAACTTTTCAAGGTTAAATAAAAACTATCAAACTTTTAAATATTGGGTTTTTAATAAGTTTGATGGTTCTTAAGATCATCAGACTGAAGAACCCACCCAACTAATGGATAGCACATATTGTTCATACGATCCAAACGGAGCCAGTTAAAAAACATTACGTCCTGTTAGCCTGCAGTGTGTGCCCGTGATGACAGTAAGTCATCTGACATATTCCATTTTATTTACAAAGCTATGGACATCATGCATTAGCTATGCTGCAAAAACAGCCGTATTTGTCGCTTCCTGGTTTTACTAACAGATTACGTTTCAACAAACCCATTTAACAGCTCCTACCAAAATTAGAAATTGCAAGAAAATGTTTTGTGGGGGTGTCCCATTTGGCAACTGTTAAGCTCAAGGTAATGTTAGCTGGTAAAAAATTTACTCACCTTGAGTGTCTATAAAACTCTAGTTACTGTAAATGATGTCAGACTTAAAAGTTGTTTTTTGCGTACTCATTCTAACAAACAAAAGAGTGAGGCTATCATCTGTCGGTTAACAGCTGCTTGACATCGATGCAGAGAAATGCTCCACATTTCACTGTCGGTAACGGCGTAATAACATTTGAATAGTGATTAATTAGAAAACCCGTTACTGGGAAAAAGTAACGGCATTAGTAACACTGCAGTTTTTAATGCTGTTACTCCAAACACTGGTCATTTCACCCATCCAAAGATCATAGGTTTGAACATGGTCTACCCTCCATACCCTCAAGGTCTGTTTTTCTACTAACGTCATACAAATTGAAACAGCCTTCCTTTGGTGTTTATTAGCAGAGATTAAGAGGCCAGTAACAGCATGAATGGCAACAAGTGGGTCAGGTCTCCAGTGTTTTCCAAATGCCACAGAGAAACAGCTAAAATATATTCCCAATATGAAAACACCATATGACCAAAATGTTCGAGTTAAGTTACCATCACCTGATTTCCGTCTATTATATAGAGGAGAAACATCTGCAAAAACTTTGTAGATTCATTGTGGAATAATACATTCTTTTAACGGTTTTAAATACAATGAGGATATGTTTCAAATTTACAGAACAGCCAAGCATAATCCTCAAACAGTCAGTCAGTCACTGAATTGCTTAATCATCTTGTACGTTTTCTTTTGAAATATATAAAACAGTCTAACTGGTTTACAGGTCCTTTTCACTTCAACTTTAACTTTTAGATATATAAGCATAAAAGATGAACCAGATAAATATCTGATTTTTTTTTTTTTAGGATGATTTTAACAAGGGCCAGACTTACAGAGTTATAATGTTAACAAAACTAAGTAATATGGACTTTCAACTTCCCCATGTATTTATTTTTTATTCATTAGGTAATATTTCCTTGTTAATTTGTGCTGTTTTAAGTTAAATGACGCAGTCAGATTCAGACCATGTCAGTGAAGCATACCTGTGGATGTGCAGCTGGTTGACTCCGTCATTGTAAATGCTTTGTAAGCCAGGAAAACAGCCAGGATGATCATAAAAGTCAAAGCTGAACTCAAGGCATACACCAAAACACCCTCTTCTTTATCTAAAAATTGACATTTGGACAGATTAGATATCAGATTTGATTAAATACATTTTCCAGACACTATAGTTCAAGTCACTCACTTTTAATTTCCAGCTTGGTCCCGTTCCCGAACAGTACGTGTCCACATGAAGCAACAGCACAGTGGTAGGTCCCAGCATGAGAACGACTCAGCTTCTCCATCTCCAAGCTGTAGACACAAGAGTGTGTTTGGGAGTTTACTTCCCCCTCACACTCTTCTTTCATGCCTCCATGGGTGGGGATAAGTCCTGGATGAGCTTCTTGAGGGTTCTTCACCCAGTAAACTCTGAGGTCTCCATCACAGCTCCCAGTGAGGACCGTACACTTCAGAGTCACAGAGGCTCCATGCTGGACCACTTCAGATTCAGACTGATAGATGATGGTTGGAAGGTTAAATACTGAAGCTGTAACATGGACGATGACGCCTCCTATGAAGTCAAAATTATTAGAGAAGCTACTCATGCAGTGGTAAGTCGCTGAGTCTGATGGTTGGACATTTGTAATCTTCAGATGATAATTACTCGGACTGATGTCCAGTTTGAAGCGTGGATCATTCTCATATTCACCAACCAGAGAGGCTTTTTTGTCGTACTTGTAGAACACAGACACCTGCTCTGGTTTTTGTCCCAGACTGTCTTTAAACCAATAAAATGCCACTTCCTGGATAGCCTGATGGAAACACTCCAAAGTCACATCTTCACCAATACTAACTGATCGGATATGTAGAGATGAGGACGGTTCCATGGTCACTGCACCTGAAAAGGGGAAAAATAAAGATTCAGTAAAATTATTACTAACTGAGTGAAAAGACCGACAGCATTTTATCAGATTTTGTGACAAAACAGTTGAAGGAGCCCTTTTAAGAGAAAAAACTCACCCATTCCTCCGATGAGCAGACATGTCACATACAGAGCAAACTTCAGTCGAGTCATTTTGTTGAAGACACGCTGCATGGTGACTGAGGAGGGTATCAGACAATGTCTGCCTTATATGGATAAAGCTTTTTGTATTGGCCAATCAGAATTACTCACATGATGTTAATTTTACTTGTGGCTGATTCACACAGTGGAACTTAGATGAAAAGAAGCCCTCTGTCAACAGAAGGTGGTGGTGTTGGTGGGTGTTGTGTGTGTGTGTGTGTGTGTGTGTGGGGTGTGGGGGTGGGGTCTGAATTTGATGACCTGCTCTTCAGCATGTCTGCTTTATATTGTAAATGATACTGATTGTGCTGCAGGTATTAACAGGAAAGTTCATGACACAAATGTGAGAAAACCGTTATATGCTGCAGGTAGAGGAAGGGTCTTTGTTTCTAAAAATACAACAGAGACACTTTATACCTGCTTTGGCAGCAGAAGCTGAAGAGGAGGAGCAGACTCAGAAACACAGAGCCTGCTGTTTATGGTGTTTCTCCCATCACATCAGGCCTTATTAGTAGGAGTCATTAGAGTGATTTGCACCTATAAATATTACATGTCAGTATATTTACCTATCAGTGTTACATTCATGTCTCTGGAAAGGTGAAAAGAGGGAACATAAAACCAAATGGAGCAGTATAACAGAGGTGTTTCATCGAAAAAAAGAATTTTCTACCAAATAAGGGATTGCCCAAAATCAAAATTAGCAGACATTACCAAAGAAAGACTATTTCAAAAAGACAATCTCTAACTACTTAAAAATATGAAAACTAAAACTTTTTCAAGGGCCAATTTGGAAGTTGTCTTAAAACACAAAGACACGCACCCACACACAAGGGGCGAAGTGGGACTCATTCTCAGCCCTGAATTTTTTGTGCCTTGGACAGACTCACTTTATATCATGACCTATTGTATTAAAATAATGTAATTATAACTTTACATATTAAAGTGTGCTGTTCTCTAAAGCCAATAATACTAAACAATACGATTTTTTTCACTGGCAAAATATACAGGTCTATTGCATCTAACATTCATCTTATTCATTTTCAATTGTGTGCTTTGTTTACCATCTTACTTTGATGATAAAAAGGGCCACTACTATCATTTGGGCACAGAAAGTGGTTATATTAGAACTGATGCTTTGTTGTTCACACACTGTTACAACAGCTCACCTGTTTCTTCAACACTGACAGCAGCAACAGCAGCAATCCCCTCCTCACCACCTTCCCCTGTGTATGCCTCTGACATTAAATCACGTTTTAAAAAATAGTCAGTAGTCAGCCTTCTGATCAATTCAAGTCAATTTTGTTATTGTAGTGCTGAATCATCAAGCATCAATTATCTCAGGGTATTTTCATATAGAGTAAGTCTACACTATACTCTGATATTAATTCTAATACTTACTCAGTGAACAACCCTACCTGCCCACTCTTCACCTGTGGTGGGCTCATGGCTGCTGCTTGGTGCTGCTGCATCTCTTCTGAGGGGCTACAAGACAACGTTTCCCCAGTTATGTGGTGTCGTCGCATCACACGGTGCAAGTTGCATTTTATTCAACATATTACCAGTTTCATCATCATCTTCTGTCATTTCAGACCGCAAGCTCATTGCATTAAAAATTTTGCACATTTTGCTGCATCATTTTTAAGCGCTTTCCTCTTTTTAATTCTTATCTTTTCCGCGCCATCCTTGCTCTTTTTATCCGTCTTGCCAGCAGCCCAGCACCGTGGCTACTGGCTGGCTCATTGCACAGACTCCGACTGGCGGAGCTAATTGTTTTTAGCCTGCACAGACGTGTTGTTACGTCTGAAAAAAAAAAAAAAGTGCCGATGGAGACGGCCCACAGGGACAGCGGGAACAGCATATAAGTAAGACTCACTAAGGGCCATGAATGAACACCAAACCCAAAAATTATAATAATATTAAAAAATGTATATTAACACTGGCCCTCGCGGCCCAAACGTCAGGCCGGCCCACCGGAAATCGTCACGGTCCTCCCGATTAGCCACTCCGGGCATGCCACACACACTCGCACACATACACAACAGCCTATACAACACCAGCCTTTACAACCCTCCCCTTAAATCAACAATCTCTGGTTGTTGACAAATTTTGAAAATACAGAAGAAAAAAAATTCTTAATGCCTGGACAAAGCATCTGCCAGGACATTTTCCTCTCCTTACTAAGTTGAAGTCCTGCATGATCAATTCCCTTCGCATCAGACTCTGGTTATGATTATACAGACGTGGACAAAATTGTTGGTACCCTTGCATCAAAGAGAGAAAAACCCACATGGTCACTGAAATAAGCTGAAACTGACAAAAGTAATAATAAATAAAATTTACTGAAAATCAACTAATGAAATTCAGACTTTGCTTTTGAATTGTAGTCCAAGAAAATTATTTTAAAAAACAAACTAATGAAACTGGCCTGGACAAAAATAATGGTACCCTTAACTCAATGTGTTGTTGCACAAGCTTTTGAGGCAGTTTCTGTAAACAGGCAATTTCTGTGACTCACAACAAGACTTATGCACCTGTCCACAGGTATTTTGGCCCACTCGTGAGCAAACTGCTCCAGCTGTCTCAGGTTGGAAGGATGTCTTCTCCAGACTGCATGTTTCAGCTCCTTCCACAAATGTTCAACAGGATTTAGGTCAGGGATCATAGAAGGCCACTTCAGAATAGTCCAATGTTTTGTTCTGAGTCATTCTTGGGTGTGTTTAGCTGTGTGTTTTGGGTCATTAACCTGTTGGAGGACCCATGACCTGTGACTGAGACCAAGCTTTCTGACACTGGGCAGCACATTTCACTCCAGAATGTCTTGATAGTCTTGAGATTTCATTGTACCTGCACAGATTCAACACACCCTGTGTCAGATGCAGCAAAGCCGCCCCAGAACATAATTGAGTCTCTTCCATGTTTCACAATAAGTACAGTGTTCTTTTCTTTGTATGCTTCATTTTCTTGTCTGTGAACATAGAGCTTATATGTTTTGTCAAAGGGCTCCAGTTTTGTCTCATCTGTCCAAAGGACATTTTACCAGAAGCCTTGTGGCCTGTCAATATACATTTTGGCAAATTCAAGTCTCTCTTTTTCATGATTTGCTTTCAACAGTGATGTCCTCCATTCAGTCCACTTTGGCTCAAACAGTAATGGTGTCATCTGACACTGATGTACCTTGACCTTGGGGTTCTCCTCTAATCTCTTTGAAGTTGTTCTGGGCTCTTTGGTTTCCATTCGTATTCTCCGTCTCTTCAGTTTGTCATCAGTTTTCCTCCTGCAGCCACGTCCAGGGAAGTTGGCTACAGTCCTGTGGACCTTAAACTTCTGAATAATCTGTGCAGCTGTAGTCACAGGAACATCAAGCTGCTTGGAGATGGTCTTATAGCCTTTACCTTTAACATGCTTGTCCATAATTTTCTTTCTAATCTCCTGAGACAACTCTCTCCTTAGCTTTCTGTGGTCTATGTTCAGTGTGGTACACACCATGATACCAAACAGCACAGTGACCACTTTTCAGCCTTTAAATAGGCAGACTGACTGACTACAAGCTTGAAGATACATGCTAATTACAGGACACACATTAGTTTAACATGTCCCTATGGTCACATCATTTTTATTCTTTTCTAGAGTACCATCATTTTGGCCCAGGTCAGTTTCATTAGATTATTTTTAAAAATAATTCTGTTGAATCACAATTCAAAAGCAATGTCTGATTTTCATTGGTTAATTTTTAGAAAATTTTTATTTATTATTACTTTTGTCATTTCAAATTATTCCAGTGACCATTGTTGGTTACCGTACCGTACCGTCTTCTTCCGCTTATCCGTGGTCGGGTCGCAGGGGCAGCAGCCTAAGCAGGGAAGCCCAGACTTCCCTCTCCCAGGCCACCTTGTCCAGCTCTTCCCAGGGGATCCCGAGGCGTTCCCAGGCCATCTGAGAGACATAGTCTCTCCAGCGTGTCCTGGGTCTACCACGGGGCCGCCTACGTGGGACGTGCCGGTAACACCTCAACAGGGAGGCGTCCAGGAGGCATCCTGACCAGATGCCCGAGCCACCTCATCTGGCTCCTCTCAACGCGTAGGAGCAGTGGCTCTACTATGAGCTCCTCCAGAATGACTGAACTTCTCACCCTATCTCTAAGGGGGAGCCCAGCCACCCTGCGAAGGAAGCCCATTTCGGCCGCTTGTACTCGCAATCTCGTTTTCTCGGTCACGACCCAAAGTTCGTGACCATATATGAGGATAGGGGTGAAGATCGACCGGTAAATTGAGTGCTTCGCCTTACGGCTCAGCTCCCTTTTTACCACGACAGACCGGTGCAGAGCCCACATCACTGCTGACGCCGCACCGATCCGTCTATCGATCTCCCGATCCACCCTTCCTCCACTCGTGAATCAGACCCCGAGGTACTTAAACTCCTCCACTTGGGGTAGAATCTCATCCCCGACCCGGAGAGAGCACTCCACCTTCTCCCTAGTGAGGACCATGGACTCAGATTTGGCGGTGCTGATTCTCATCCCAGCCATTTCACACTTAGCTTCGAACCAATCCAGTGAAAGCTGGAGGTCCCAGTCCGATGAAGCCAACAGGACCACATCATCTGCAAAAAAGCACAGACCTGATCCTGAGGTCACCAAACCGGAACCCCTCAAGGCCCTGGCTGCGCCTAGAAATTCTGTCCATAAAAGTAATGAACAGAATCGGTGACAAAGGGCAGCCTTGGCGGAGTCCAACCCCCACCGGAAATGGCTCAGATGTACTGCCGGCAATGCGGACCAGACTCTGAAACCGGTCATACAGGGAACAGACGACCCATATCAGGGGGTCCGCTACCCCATACTCCCAAAGCACCCCCCACAGGACCCCGCGAGGAACACGGTCGAATGCCTTCTCCAGGTCCACAAAGCACATGTGGACTGGTTGGGTAAACTCCCATGCCCCCTCGAGCACCCTATGGGGGGTATAGAGCTGGTCCACAGTTCCATGACCAGGACGAAAACCACATTGCTCCTCCTGGATCCGAGGTTCGACAATCCGATGGACCCTCCTCTCCAGTACCCCTGAATAGACCTTACTGGGGAGGCTGAGGAGTGTGATCCCCCTGTAGTTGGAGCACACCCTCCGGTCCCCCTTCTTGAAAAGAGGAACCACCACCCCGGTCTGCCAATCCAGTGGCACTGTCCCCGATGTCCACGTGATGTTGCAAAGACTTGTCAACCACGACAGCCCTACAACATCCAGGGCCTTGAGGAATTCCGAGCGGATCTCATCCACCCCCGGAGCCCTGCCACCGAGGAGCTTCTTGACCACCTCAACAACCTCAAATCCAGAGATAGACGAGCCCAACACAGAGTCTCTAAGGTCTGCTTCCGCACTGGAAGACAAGTTGGTGGGATTGAGGAGGTCTTCAAAGTATTCTTTCCACCGATCCAAAACATCTTGAATTGAGGTCAGCAGTGCACCATCCCACCATAGACAATGTCGACAGCACACTGCTTCCCCTTCCTGAGACGCCGGATAGTGGTCCAGAATCTCTTCGAAGCCATACGGAAGTCGTTCTCCATGGCCTCTCCGAACTCCTCCCATGCCCGGGTTTTTGCTTTAGTGACCACCGAAGCTGTATTCCGCTTGGCCAGCCGGTACCTGTCAGCTGCCTCCAGAGTCCCACGGGCCAAAAAGGCCCGATAGGACTCCTTCTTCAGCTTGACGGCATCCCTTACCCCTGGTGTTCACCAGTGGGTTCGGGTGTTGCCTCCACGACAGGCACCGACCATCATTAGTCACCTCAACAATAGAGGCCCGGAACAAGGCCCACTCGGACTCAATGTCCCCTGCCTCCCCCGCCACATGGTCGAACTTCGCCCAGAGGTGTGAGTTGAAACTCTTTCTGATGGGAGACTCTGCCAGACCTTCCCAGCAGACCCTCACAACACGCTTTGGTCCACTGGGTCTGACCGGCATCCTCCCCACCATCGGAGCCAACTCACCACCAGGTGGTGATCAGTTTACAGCTCCGCCCCTCTCTTCACCTGAGTGTCCAAAACTTGTGGCCGCAAGTCCAATGATATGCCTACAAAGTCAATCATTGAACTGCGACCTAGGGTGTCCTGGTGCCAAGTGCACATATGAACACCCTTATGTTTGAACATGGTGTAAGTTATGGACAGTCTGTGACTAGCACAGAAGTCCAATAACAGAACACCGGGTTCAGATCGGGGGGGCCGTTCCTCCCAATCACGCCCCTCCAAGTCTCACTGTCATTGCCGATGTGAGCGTTGAAGTTCCCCAGTAGAACGAAGGAGTCCCCAGAAGGAGCACTCTCCAGCATCCCCTCCAGGACATCCAAAAAGGGTGGATATGCTGAACTGCTGTTTGGTGCATAGGCACAAACAACAGTCAGGTTCCGTCCCCCCACCCGAAGGCGGAGGGAGGCTACCCTCTCGTTCACCGGGGTGAACCCCAACGTACAGGCCTCGAGCCAAGGGGAGACGAGCACTGCCACCCCTGCCCGACGCCTCTCTCCATCCACCACTCCAGAGTGGAAAAGAGTCAAACCCCTCTCAAGAGGACTGGTTCCAGAGCCCAAGCTATGTGTCGAGGTGAGTCCGACTATATCTAGTCGGAACTGCTCCACCTCGGCAACAAGCTCCGGCTCCTTCCCCGATAGAGAGGTGACATTCCATGTCCCTAGAGCCAGACGCTGCAGCCGCGGAATCGGACCACCAGGGTCCCCGCCTTCAGCCGCCGCCCAGCTCATTGTTGATTTTCTTTCTTTAACAGAAGAGTACCAACAATTTTGTCCACATGTGTACATGTTTGTAAGGAATCTGATACTGCTTTCACACTAAAATTAGCGGGTCACAGATTTTTTTTTCAACCCGCTAAGAATCAGCAAGTGACTCTTTTCCCACTGCCAGCAGAACCGGGCCTAATCCGCAGCAGATGAACTGAGTGGATTTGTTTTTTTTTCTCTGGCACATCAAGCTGATGTCATCACGTTGATAACATGATCAGTGCGACAAAATTCAACCATATAGGAAAGGTGCATAGAAGACGTGGACACCGTTTTCTGTACTTTGTACTTTTGTCCTTCTTTAAAAATCTACAAACTCAGCGTTGATGATATGAAGGCAGATGGAATTTGTTGCTGAGATGACAAAGAGTCCCATAAGTTACAGATGGAGGTGTCACGGTGTGATGTAATGGTGTGGGCAAGTTACACTGACATCATTTGTAAATTAGCAGGTTGACCCTGGTGTGATGTTCACTGAAGCTGAAGGGAGGCGAGATGATAAAATCCTGTGTAGCTTGCAGGGTGGACATGCCGATTAAACCCTTTCAAACTGCCAACAGGAGCTGATTGTTACCTGGTTTGAACAGATTTTTTGGCCAGTATGAAAGGGGTATGAGTGGGTCATGGTCAGTGAAGACAACAACTGGCAAGGGTCTGGACCCAACATACGTATACTTCAAAATTTTGGTGTTCCAAGAACAGAGCAAGAGCCTCCTTTTCAATAGTGCAATAATTTACCTGATGTCGAGAAGCAGCACACCAGTTGATCAACCCCTCTAGCATCCTCCTGCAGCAGGACTGCCCCGGCTCCCACTGTGCTTGCATCTACCTCTAACTAAACGGGTGAGCAAGATCTGGAGCAGAGTATGCTGACACTCTTGGGGGTAATAGTCTGGACCAGTGAAAGCATTAACTTGACTGAAATCTGTAATTAACTGTGGAACCATCTGACTTTGCCTCTAACAGACAGGGTGAACTCCACTCTAGAGCATGACATAAGGGGGGATTTTCACTCCTGTCCCGTCCCACTCCCAGAGAAAAAATCCTGTCCTGTCCCAATCCCGAGCTGGATTAAAAAATGTATCCTGTACTGTCCCACTCCTGTAGAATGACTCCCACTCCCATCCCGCTCCCACTCAAAATTACTCCCACTCCTGTCCCGTTCCCTTTGAATGAAACCAAACATGTAAAAAAAATGTTGCATTTTTTTTTTTTTTAGGTAAAAGTGCAGTGCATATAAAAGGCCTTGCCTTTAAGTTTCACATGCCTGACATTCGGTCGGTGTAAACAGCTCTCTTTTCGATGTGTCGTCTTCTCCCTCCATGTTGTTTTGTTATGTGTGTCGCCGGCAGCTGCTCCGAGTCGCTTTTCACTTCCAGTGGTGACAGGAAGTCAAACTGCTTTTGTAGTTCTTTGTGTTGCTAGCGCGGTTAGTGTTAGTGTTGGCTCTAACTGAGAGATGACTACAAAAATGGACACATCTGTTCATGTGGTTGTTTAACACGGCTGAAAATGATCATCTATTAATGTCACTCCCACGCCTGCTCACTCCCGTTGCTTTTTTTCCCGTCCCGTCCTGATCACGGGATTAGTTAAAAAATGACTCCTATGCTGTGGGATTCCGGCAGGAATCACGTGACCCACGGGAATTCCTGAAAAATGTCATCCTCTACTCCACTCCATAAACTAGAACTGGGACTGGCTAATCCATTTTTCAAGAGCTACTGTCTCTCTGTTTTCACCATCTCACGCTTAACCAGTGTTACGCAGTAGGGATGCTGTTTTAGGGACTGAACATTTTGTACATTTATGTCGTGCTCAAGCACATTAGTTTGAGTGGACATGTCATTAAACAAGCACAGGAAACTGTTGACTAGACCACTGACGTCACGCTGCTGTTCAGGTGACAGGAGATTCAGCACCGAGGGAAGCCGCTGCAGTATTTCTGAGTTTGACAGACAAGCACTTTAGGAGACAAGTGGCACATAACTAAGTCCTCAGAGGACACAGTCTGCCACGATCAGGGCACATGCACCTGGTACCAAGGCAGGCCCAGTTTCTACAACATAAGCAGGCTTTTCCTTTGAGTGATAATTCTTGATTGTATTATTGTGACACACAAGTCTTGTGCTTCCTTTCAGGAGTGCGAATGACATAATCAGTGTCACTAAGACACTCATAAATTTCATAAGCACAGGAGAATCAGGCCTCATGTACGAAGGACCTGATTGAAGAGTTTTGACTGAAAATTTGTCCCCTGATCAGTTTGTATTTTGTTTGTATTTTGGAAGACCTCAAGTTTCAGTTTCAGGGAATAGAGTGGCAGCGCACATTACTATGAGTAAAAACGGGTACCACTCTTTGTCCGAGGTAGTGAACCAACATAATCAACAATAACACCATCAAAAGGCTCTCCTATGGCAGGTATAGGGTGCAGTGGGCAGCAGGTATAACTTAATTAGGCTGACCTGTGATTTGACAATATTTAACTACGTCTGCTTTCAAACCCGACCAAAAGAAATGCTTCAATATGCAATGGTATTTTTTTTTTATTCTCTAAGTGTTCAGACCATGGACTTTCATGCGTCATAAACAGCACATGGGGACAATACACAGTAGGAACAACCACCTGGTGTACAACACTCCAATCCCATTTTTTTTTATTGCAAGGACACCATCTTTGCAACAGAACCCCAGCATCTATTCTGTAGGTTACTTGCTCACCTTTTGCTCTGTCAACAGTCAACACATTTGAGATACAGCTCTTCGTGTCGGGTTTACCCCTTGCACTGCTCACAGCTCTCACTTCCACCTCTGTTCAATTCAGCTGGACCTCAGAGACTGAAGCTGATTTAAACAAGCTCAAACACTGCTTAACCTCTGCTCCTATTCTGATACGGGCCTGACCTCACAAGACAATTCATAGTTGAGGTGGATGCAAATTATGATATTTAAGGAATTATGATGTTGGCCATCGGGAGCTGCTTGCTGTGAGACTGGCACTGGAGGAGTGGCGTCACTGTCTGGAAGGGGCTGATCACTCTTTGTGGTATGGACGGATCACAAGAACCTTTAATACATACAAAGTGCCAAGCATCTTAACTCCCAGCAAGCTAGATAGGCTTTGTATTTTGGTAGATTTAATTTCTTTCTCACCTATTATCCAGGATCCCACAACATCAAGCCTGATGCTTTGTCTTGACAGTTCCGAAGAGCCAAGTCCTGACCCAGAACCCATCTTCCCACGTACATGCATTGTAGCAGCCGCTACCTCGGATATCGAGTCACTGGTTACACAAGCCCAGATTCAACAGACTGACCCAGGTAATGGTCTCCCTTATAGTCTCTTTGTTCCAGATGTAGTTCGCTCTGAGGTCCTTCAGTGGGCTCACTCCTCATAAGTAACTGGTCATCCTGGGATCAGTCGTACCTTGACATTTCTGTGGGAATGTGGCAAAACTACCATAGAAGCTGACACCTATTCCTTTATAAGGGCCTGCCCAATTTTTGTTAAAAACAAGATGTCCACCAAGCCAAGCACTGGATTTCTTCACCCCCATCCCAGGCCACCCCTGGTCACACATCACCCTGGACTTTGTTACTGGCCTTCCTCTTTCTGACGGTAATACAGATTTTCTTACTATCACTGATCGTTTTTCAAAAGCATTTCCGTGCCGTACCTAAACTCTCCTCTGCAAAAGAAACTGCTGACCTCCTGGTAAAAAAAGTTTTGCCGTCATGGACTGCCTCTTGACATTGCGTGAGACAGAGGACCCCAGTATACCTCACAGGTCTAGAGAGCCTTTTGTTCTGCCCTGGGAGCCTCAGCCAGCCTTTCTTCTGGGTAGAACCCTCAAACCAGCAGTCAAACTGAGTGGGCCAATCAGAAGATGGAGGCTGCGCCATGATGTGTAACATCCTCCAATCCCTCTTCCTGGAGCTCCAACACCTTGCCCAATGCTTCCTCTGGTCTTTCACCCTTCTTATGTTCACTTGGATACCATCCTCCCTTGTTTCCTGCACAGGAAAGGGGATTAGCTGTTCCTTCCATTCAAGCCCATATGCTGCGCTGTTTTAGAATCAGGAGACAAGCCAGGTCTGCCCCACCTTTTTTCAACCCCTCACCCTCCAACCAGAAGTTACTATAATGATGGGTTTGACATAACAGTGAACTTTTGCAATGATGCATTTTGCATTTTTTTATGTTTTATACCAAAAATAAAACATTAATATATCCTCATAGTTTATATTTATCCAAATTACACTGATTATAAACAAATCCCACTTTTGTTAATAATTAATGATAACCTTAATTTTATCATTTAAAAATAAAGACAACACAGTGACAGCATTTAAATTGTTCAGATTTATTTAACTGAAGACTTAAAAAGAGGAAACATCCAAAGACATGAGTAAAATTACAACAGAAGAGAAAATGTGTCACATTGGAAGAAAAGAAAGGTGTGAACCACACCACACATCGGTTTTGACTTAAAAGAGTCAGACTTTAAATTTAAATTTGAAAAGCCAATTACAGTCACAATCAAAGTTGCTTGAATCCTAAATGAAAGTTAGTCTGAACAAACTGGGTTCAAATGTTTTGAAATCGGGGTCCCAATCATGAAAATCTCACAAACAAAAAAAATCTCCTCTCTTTCAGCTGATAGCTCAAGTTTGCAAAAATCTGTGCTACAATAGTTTGTCTGAAAATGTTCTCTTGTTGATATCATTTACAGATGGCTGAAGGAACAACTTGGCATACATGTGCAGCCACAATAAACTTTAGAGCACAAAGCTAAAAAGCTTAATCCACAGCTACTCTTGAGGAGAAGGGAGAGGTTAGAAAGTTCATTAGGATTTAAAGCAAAACAGCCAATTCTAAGCAAGACTGAAACAGGAGGATTTATAGGCACACCAGGATTTGATGTTAAAGTGCTTTAAAATTCAGAGGACGACTGGGACCTGCATGATCCTGTTTAATTTCAGCTAAATACAGGACCTTCACAAAACTAATGTGTGATGGTGTCTCTTAAACTTCATCCATGTTACATGTTAGTCTGTACTTTCACTGTCTGATGCCTGAGTACACACATTCACTCCAGGTGTTGTCTCTTTGTCTTGCTGATGGATTGGCCTGGTTCCACCTCAGAGCAGAATAATGGAGGTTCTCTGGGACCTGGTCACCCTGGTTATGATATAAAACAGGAATTGTTAGGAGCTCACTGTTGCACACTGTGACTGATTGTAAGACACAGAACTGGAACATGGCTTAAAAAAGGCTGGAGACACTGGACTGAGGTGCAGAGTTCCTGCCTCCTCTGTAAATACAGGTTGTTCTTGACCACTCCTCATTCTGATAAAAACACAGCCCTGAGCATTAACAGAAGTGTGTGTCCTTTTGCCCATCAAATAATGATTGATGATTATTAGGACATGTGTTTCACTGTGTATGCTTCAGTTATTACAGCATAAAAAATACTCACCTCTGTGTTGGGACCTGAAACAGCTGAGGCTCTTTCTCTGGGGCCTGGTTGGAAATAAAAAGATGCAATTAATACATGTCTACAGTAATCTGGTTTAGCTTAATTTGGCAATTCTTTAGTCTTTTCAAGATTAGTTTGGGTGAGTGACAGGCCTCGTCATGCCTCTACAGCAATGACAGTGAAGGCCGGATGTGTTATATTTCTAAATTGTCCATCCATACAGGTCATGGCCTTGTCAATCTTGACACGTGACATGACACCTTTTACTTAAAATCGTAGTACACAGAGATATGCTCTCAGCCTCTTCAAAGAAAATGCCCCATAAAATGCTCTGTTTTTACTTCCTGGGGTTTATGATGTCATAGCTGTACAGTCTCCACCTACATGTTTTCTGCTAACCAAAAGTAGACATCATGACTTTTTTTAAACTTCTGCTTCTTGGCCTTTAACCACTCCTCCCTCTTCACATCAGACGTTGTTATAGCAGCCTATCAGCAAAGAGCTCATCATCATAGCCTCCTGCAGCCCCGCCCCCTTAAGATCCAAAGATTTTCAAAGAGAAGGGAAAAAGAGCTGTGTGGAAACGGCTACAAAGAGACATTTATTCATTTTTCAGTTAAGCTTAAATTAAAACCTTGGTAAATAGACACCATGACAATGAAAACAATCAAACACATCAGGACATGGGTCCTTAAGTTGTCATTTATGGAGTCTTGTGGTCACCCTTTGCTTGAGAACCCAAAATCTTCAGGGTGCTGTCAGGGATTTTCATCAAACTTTGCACATATTTCTGTCGTGAATCAATATTTTAGGGATTCAATTCAAGAGGCCAGAGGTTAAATGCCATCGCCTTAGATCTTCATGTTTACCCATTGCTTTCGAGAACATTTTTAAGACAGAGATCATCAACTGGAGGCCTTGGCACTATATCAGCTCCGTGATCATATCCCAACTGTTTGTCAGTCCCTTGCTTATTGCACTAATGTTTTTACCTTGCCCTGTCACCTTTTTACCTCACTAAGCATTGCTTTTATCTGTTTTCTATTGTACACTTGTTTTTACCTGCACTTTTAACTTTTTAATGTAAAGCGACTTTGAGTTTTTGAAAAGCGCTCTATAAATAAAATGTATTATTATTATGAACATGATCTGTTAACCTGGTAAATATTGAGTAGTTTTGCAGAATATACACGAGTCTTACTCTCGTACCTGCTTTACTAAAGATCCAAATCATTTGACAATGTGAAACTAAATTGCTTGAAACATCACTGTTATTGAAATCAGTTCTTGAAAGGGATGGCGCGGATGGATAGCGCGCTTGGTCAGTGATTGGAAGGTTGCAGGTTCAAGCCTTGGGCAAGACACTTAACCCCAAGTTGCTCCCACTGCTGTATTAGTGGTGTGTAAATGGGCATGAAAGGGCGTGAATGTGTTAGAAATACTGATGGATAACTAATGTAGAAACTCTGAACCATCAGTGAGTGAATGTGAGAGTGAATGGGTAGGTGTGACCTGCAGTATAAAGCAGCTTTGAGTAGCCAAAGACTAGAAAAACGCTATATAAGCTCAAGTCCATTTACCATACCCTGATTGAGTAGATGCAAAGCGCAATGAGAGTCTGAGCTGCTTCCACAAAAGCACATCACTTGGATTAAAATCCTCTGACAGAGGATCATAGTCCGACATACTTAGGCAAGCAGTGAAGAGGCAGGAAAAGAGTAGAAGAGCAAACACTATAAGGACAAGACAGCTCCATGCCAAACTTCTCATGCTGCGTTCACACCGCAAGCGACCCAGCGGCAAAAGTCGCGTCGCCCACTGACGTAGTGTCGCGCAACCTCATTTTTGTCTTTGCCGCTCGGTGACATCACGTCCGCTCGAGTTTCACTGTGATCATATCATATAATCACCTAATAGGATGTATAAGCGGACATTATTCCAGCTGTATCATTTTCACTCACTTATCAAACACAAAACACTGCAGCTGATGCCCTGCAGCAGCATTATGTGTGAGTTTACCACGGTCCGTCTTGGCGGAACTAATGTCCTCACTGAGATTAGTTCCGCCTAGACGCAACTCATCCACCCTGTAGTCTGGATGAATAACTGTTTGTCTAGGGTACCGTCACACATACACACACTGCTGATTGGCTGTTGCCGCACAGCCACGCACAACATAGTCTGAATAGATGAACTTTTTTTAACTTTGACATCGCGAGACGAGCTATGTGGTAGTGTGACAAGCGACTGTCGTGTCGCGGGATGGTTAGCCCCGCCCCATCGCGGCTGTACATTGACTTTGCATGGAGAGTGATCGCCGAGGTAGTACAAGTAGCGTGCGGTGTGAACGCAGCATTAGGCTGAATGAAATCAAAGCGAGGGAGAAAACTTTTACATTTGACAGCTAATGACTGATTGGTTAAGAGAGAGAGGGTGGCAGATTGGGATTGGATGAGAAGGATGATGATTACTGGAACGTGAAGGTAGCAGGAAATTGATTGTGACTTCGAGGGCATACACAAAGAGATAGTCTTCCTGACTGAACTAATTTTCCATCATTAGGCATTTTTTTATAAATGATGTAAAGATTTTGAGGCTGTCTGTCATTATGAAGGACTGGAAAAAGAGGGACGATCCAGCGTGCCATCATACTCATGCACACACATGTTTTGTGTTGTTAATACAAGTTGAAGTCCTTGAACCTTAGTAAAAAAAATATCTATCTCATTGCCAAAATTACTCTGTGTGTCACTCAGAGGTGATAAATTGATTTTTGTAGATTTTCTCTGTGAAGGACATTAAACACTCAGTCAGTGTGTGTGTGACTGTAAGACTGCTCTTCACATTAGAGGTATTTGATGGTGAATCTGTATAACTATATGAATGATGAAATTTAGATTATGTTTAATAGGAGTCAGAGAAGGAAAATTAAAAATGCCAGATAAAAATATGGCATGTGGGAAAAGTGGCAAACCCCATCCATTAAAATGACACACAGCAATAAAAGGTAACCACTACCTCTGAAAAAATAGCCTCAAAAAGATTAAAGATTAAAATACCAGCTTTGAGCTGTGTGCTTTTCAGAGATGGCCTCCCAAATCACGAGGCCATCTCCAAATTCTGGCAATGTTGGATGCTGGAGTTCATCACTTTGCTTACTTGCCTCAAACGGCCACTATGCTCGACAAACTGTATGGTGACAGCTGGTAGCACACACAAAATCCTCCTTTAAGGAGGGTGGTCCACACCACTGTGTTGCCAGATTTTGTGATTTAAATAAGCATTTTTAAAGAGAAACCTAAATGAAGCATGTTTTAATTTTTATCCGTGTTACATTTCAATTTCAAAGTCATATCTCTTCTTTTGGTCATTAATTTACTTATTAAACACCCTTTTTTTTGGAGGTTGGACATCCTTTTCTTTTTCCAGAAGTGAAGGGAGGGGCAACTGTTATTTGTAACTCCATTATTGCTAAACAGTCTAACCTTGAATTTTGTAACCAAACAGACTTGTCAGGTTTTTATCTAGGTTTTATCTTAATCCTCTACAGCTTTATTATGGTGTAAATAGTAGTAACTACACTACAAATAAATTTTATTCTGGCTATAAGTATTTATTTTAGGTGGAAACATCATTTTTACAGTAAAATTCTAATTTGTTTTAGTGTGGGTTAAAATAATTCTAATATCTTCTGAATTGGGTTTACGTTGATGGTAGATCATGCACCAGATTCCTCCTGGGTTTTGGGTCACAACAAACCCAAACGAGCAACTGCAGTATTGGAACAAGCCCAAAAACAGTAACCCACAACTCCCAATATACATATACAAGTTACAAAGAGAAGAAGCTGAAAGTCTCTTGTAATTAGTGGACCTGGCAACTCTGGCATCGAGTACCCTCGTGTGTCTGGCTGAAGTATACAGGTCGGATAAAAGCTGCTTGTCAGCGGTGCAGAGCAATATGCCACATTTCACTGTCGGTAATGGTAACGGCATAATAACGTTTGAAATAGTAATTAATTAGATTACCCGTTAGTGGAAAAAAGTAATGGCATTAGTAACGCTGTTGTTTTTAATGCTGTTACTCAAAACACTGGTCATTTCACCCATCCGAAGATCGTAGGTTTGAACATGGTCTATCCTCCACACCCTCAAGAACTGTATTTCTACTAACATCATACAAAATGAAACAGCCTTCCTTTGGTGTTTATTAGCAGAGGTTAAGAGGTCAGGTGCACCATGAATGGCAACAAGTGGGTCAGGTCTCTCGTGTTTTCCAAATGCCACAGAGAAACATTTAAAATATTTTCCCAGTATGAAAACAGATGACTACATGACCAAAATGTTCGAGTTTAGTTACCATCAGCTGATTTCCACCTATTATATTGAGGAGAAACATCTGCAAAAAAACTATGTAATTTAATGAGGTTGTCTTGCAAATTTACAGAACAGCCAAGTATAGTGCTCAAACAGTCCCCCCAGGTGTCCTCTGTGATTTCCACATTTAATTTATCAGACCAAGCTTGTTTGATTGCTGAAGTATCTATATGTTATTCAACTGAAATATACTAAACAGTCTATCTGATGCTATAACTGGCTACTTGTCATTTCCTACGTCTCTAGAACAATCCCGTCCTCACTTTACAGCTCCTTGTTCACTTTAACTTTAACTTTTAGATATATCAGCATAAAAGATGAACCAGAAAAGTCGGACATTTTTTTGAGGATGATTTTAACAAGGGCCAGACTTCCAGAGTTATAATGGACATGCCATAACATTGTGTTAAAATCAGCTTTCAGACTCTTAATGATAAACTCAAATAAGCAGCAGCAGTCAAGCCAGCTGCTCCTCATTTTTTTGACCATAGTGATGTGATTTTAACCCGGTGCAACTGAATCAAGCAAAGGCTCTGTTTAGCATAAGGGGACAGTCAAGAAAATCTTAAAGTCAGCTGCTGTTAACAAGTCAAACCTTAGTAATATGGGCTTTTAATTTCCCCATTTATTTATTTTTCACTCATTTGGTAATATTTTTTATTAATTTATGCTGTTTTAAGTTAAGTGACACAGTCAGATTCAGACCATGTCAGTTGAACATACCTGTGGATATACAGCTGGTTGTCTCCTTCTTTGTAAATGCTTTGTAAGCCAGGAAAACAGCCAGGATGGTCATAAAAGCCAAAGCTGAACTCAAGACATACACCAAAAGGTCCTCTTCTTTATCATCTTCATCTATGGATTGACATTTGGACAGATTAGATATCAGATTTGATTAAACACATTTTCCTGACACTCTGGTTCAAGTCACTCACCTGTAATTTCCAGCTTGGTCCCGTTCCCCAACAGTACGTGCCCACATGAAGCAACAGCACAGTGGTAGGTCCCAGCATGAGAACGACTCAGCTTCTCCATCTCCAAGCTGTAGACACAAGAGTGTGTTTGAGAGTTTACTTCCCCCTCACACTCTTTATTCATGCCTCCATGGGTGGGGATAAGTCCTGGATGAGCTTCTTGAGGGTTCTTCACCCAGTAAACTCTGAGGTCTCCATCACAGCTCCCAGTGAGGACCGTACACTTCAGAGTCACAGAGGCTCCATGCTGGACCACTTCAGATTCAGACTGATGGATGATGGTTGGAAGGTTAAATACTGAAGCTGTTACATGGACTATGACGCCTCCTATGAAGTCAAACTTATGAGAGGAGCTACTCATGCAGTGGTAAGTCGCTGAGTCTGATGGTTGGACATTTGTGATCTTCAGATGATAATTACTCGGACTGATGTGCGGTTTGAAGCGTGAATCCTTCTTATATTCACCAACCAGAGAGGCTTGTATTTCATACTTGTAGAACACAGACACCCGCTCTGGTTTCTGTCCCAGAGTTTCTTTAAACCAATAAAATGTCACTGCCCTGCTCTCCTGATAGAAACACTCCAAAGTCATATTTTCACCAATACGAACTGATTGAATACGTAGAGATGAGGACGGCTCCACGGTCACTGCAACTGGAAAGGGAAAAATACATTTTAAGGATAATTATTATTAACTGAGTGAAATGACCAGCAGCATTTTGTCAGATTTTGTGACAAAACAGTTAAAGAAGCACTTTTAAGAGACACAACTCACCCATTCCTCCGATGAGCAGACACGTCACATACAGAGCAAACTTCAGTCGAGTCATTTTGTTGAAGACACGCTGCATGGAGACTGAGGAGGGTATTAGACAATGTCTGCCTTATATGGATAAAGCTTTTTGTGTGGCCAACCAGAATTACTCACGTGATGTTGATTATTCTTGTGGCTGATCACACAGTGGAACTTAGATGAAAAAGGCCCTCTGTTAACAGAAGGTGGTGGTTTTTGGTGGGGGGGCTTAAAATCTGAACTTGATGACCTGCTTTTCAGTATGTCTGCTTTACATTACAAATGAAACTGATTATGCTGCAGGTAGAAGAAGGGTCTTTGTTTCTAAAAATACAACAGAGACACTTTATACCTGCTTTGGCAGCAGATACTGAAGGAGGAGGAGCAGACTCAGAAACACAGAGCCTGCTGTTTATGGTGTTTCTCCATCACATCAGGCTTATCAGTGGGAGTCATTAGAGTGATTGCACCTATAAATACTACATGTCAGTATATTTACCTATCAGTGTTACATTCACGACTCAAAAACAAGGTAACATAAAACAAGATGGAGCGGTATAACAGAGGTGTTTCATCAAGTGAAGAGTTTTCTTCCAAATAAGGGATTGCCAAAAATCAAAATTAACAGACATTACCAAAGAAAGACTATCTCAAAAAGACAATCTCCAACTACTGAAAAATATGAAAACTAAAAACTATTTCAAGAGCCAATTTGGAAGTTGTCTAAAAACACATAGACATGCACCCACCCACACATGCACACATACACAACAACCTTTGCAACACCGGCCTTAACAACCCTCCCCTTAAATCAACAATCACTGGTTGTTGACAATTTTTACAAATACAAAAGAACAAAAAAATCTTCATACCTGGACAAGTCATCTGCCAAGACATTTTCTTCTCCTTACTAAGTTGAAGTCCTGCATGATGAATGTCCATCGCATCAGACTCTGGTTTTGATTCTACATGTTTACAAGGAATCTGATACCGCTTTCACACTAAAATTAGCGGGTCACAGATTTTTTTTTCAATGTGCGTTAATCCGCTAACAATCGGCAACTGCCAACTGCCAGAAGAACCGGGCCTAATCCACAGTAGACAAACTGCGTGGCTTTGTTTTTCCTCTGGCGAATCAAGCTGATGTCAACGTTGGTGACAACATCAGTGCAACGAAGTACAACCATGTACATGGAAAGGAGCATGTAAGACGTGGACACCTTTTTCTGTACTTTGTACTTGTGTCCTTTTTTAAAAATGGACAAACTCTGCACTGATGATACAAAGACAGATGGAATTTGTTGAGACAGCAAAGAGTCACATAAGTTACAGACGTCGGTGTCACGGTGTGGTGTAATGGTGTGGGCATGTTACCCTGACGTCATTTGTAAATTAGCAGGTTGACCCGGGTGTGATGTTCACTTAAGCCGATCGGAGGCAAGCAGATAAAATCCTGTGTAGCTTGCAGGTTAAACCCTTTCAAACTGCCGACAGGAGCTGATTGTTACCGGGTATGAACAGGTTTCTGGGACAGTATGAGTGGGTCATGTTCAGTGAAGACAACAACTGGCAAGGATTTGGACCCAACATACTCTTCAAAATTTTGGTGTTCCAAGAACAGAGCAAGAGCCTCCTTTTCAATAGTGCAATAATTTACCTGTTGTCGAGAAGCAGCACATCAGTTGATCAACCCCACTAGCATCCTCCTGCAGCAGGACTGCCCCGGCTCCCACTGTGCTTGCATCTACCTCTAACTTAAACGGGTGAGCAAGATCTGGAGTAGAGTATGCTGACACTCTTGGGGGTAATAGTCTGGACCAGTGAAAGCATTAACTTGACTGAAATCTGTAATTAACATTGGAACCATCTGATTTAACAGACAGGGTGAACTCCACTCTAGAGCATAACACGGGAGCGGATTTTCACTCCTGTCCCGTCCCACTCAAAATTACTCCCACTCCTGTCCCGTTCCCATTTGAATGAAATCAAACATGTTGAAAAAATGTTGCGTTTTTTATTTTAGGTGAAAGTGCAGTGCATATAAAAGGCCCTGTCTTTAAGTTTCACATGACATTCGGTCGGTGTAAACAACTCTCTTTTCGACGTGTCGTCTTCTCCCTCCATGTTGTTTTGTTATGTGTGTCGCCGGCAGCTGCTCCCAGTCGCTTTTCACTTCAGGTGGTGACAGGAAGTCAAACCACTTTTGTAGTTCTTTGTGTTGCTAGCGCGGTCAAGAGTGTTGGCTCTCACTGAGAGATGACTTCAAAAATGGTCACATCTGTTCATCTGGTTGTTTAACACGGCTGAAAATGATCATCTATTAATGTCATTCCCATTCCTGCCCGCTCCCGTTGCTTTTTTTTCAGTCCCATCCCGATCACGGGATTAATTAAAAAATGACTCCTATGCTGTGGGATTCCGGCGGGAATCACGTGACCCATGGGAATTCCCGAAAAATGTCATCCTCTACTCCACTCCACAAAGTAGAACTGGGCCTGGCTAATCCATTTTTCAAGAGCTACTGTCTCTCTATTTTCACCATCTCACGCTTAACCAGGGTTACACAGTAGGGATGCTGTTTTATGGACTGAACATTTTGTACATTTATGTCATACTTAAGCACATTAGTTTGAGTGGACATGTCATTAAACAAGCACAGGAAACTGTTGACTAGACCACTGACGTCACGCTGCTGGTCAGGTGACAGGAGATTCAGCTCCGAGGGAAGCCACTGCAGTATTTCTGAGTTTGACAGACAAGCACTTTGGGAGACAAATGGCACATAACTAAATCCTCAGAAGTACACAGTCTGCAACGATCAGGGGACATGCACCAGGTACCAAGGCAGGCCCAATTTCTACAACATAAGCAGGCTTTTCCTTTGAGTGATAATTCTTGATCGTATTATTGTGACACACAAGTCTTGTGCTTCCTTTCTGGAGTGTGAATGACGTAATCAGGAACACTAAGACAGTCATAAATTTCACAAGCACAGGAGAATCAGGCCTCATGTATCAAGGACCTTACTGAAGAGCTTTGACTGAAAATTTGTCCCCTGATCAGTTTGTATTTCAATTGTGTTTTGGAAAACCTCAAGTTTCAGTTTCAGTTTCAGTGAATAGTGTGGCAGCGCACATTATTGTGAGTAAAAACTGGTACCACTCTTTGTCCTAGAGAGTGGACCAACATAATCAACAATAACACAATCAAAAAGCTCTCCAATGGCAGGTATAGGGTGCAGCGGGCAGCAGGGATAACCTCATTAGGCTGACCTGTGATTTGCCAGTATTTAACTACGTCTGCTTTCAAACCGACCAAAAGAAATGCTTCAATATGCAATGGTTTGTTTTTTTATTCTCTGAGTGTTCAGACCATGGACTTTCATGTGTCATAGACAGTACATGGGAATGATGCACAGTAGGGACAACCATCTGGTGTACTACACTCTAATCTTACTTACTAGGACACCATTTTTGTAACAGAACCCCAGCATCTATTCTGTAGGTTACATGCTGAGCTTTTGCTCTGTCAGCACTCACCACATTTGAGAAACAGCTCTTTAATGTCGAGTGCACCCCTTGCACTGCTCACAGCTCTCACTTCCACCTCTGTTCAATTCAGCTGGACCTCAGAGACTGAAGCTGATTTAAACAAGCTCAAACACTGCTTAACCTCTGCTCCTATTCTGATACGGCCTGACCTCACAAGACAATTCATAGTCAAAGTCAAAGTTTGTGCACATTCTCAAACAGCGTCAATCAATCAATCAATCAATCAATCAATCAATCAATCAATCTTTTAGAATTGATTTTAAGGTTCTTTTATTAGTTTATAAATGTCTTAATGGTCTTGGTCCTTCATGTTTCTCAGATTTACTTTTACCGTATGAACCCAGCAGAGCCTTCACGTCTTCAAGACCTGGTCTTTTAATAGTTCCAAAAGAAAGAATTAAAACTAATGGTGAGGCCTCATTTCGTCATTACAGTCCCTGTCCGTTCCCAGTCTACTTGAAGACCTGAGAGCAGCACCTACTGTTCATACTGTATTTTAAAAGCAAAGTGCAGACCTAAATTTTTAGTCTAGCTTTAAGCTGATTATAGTTATTCAGTTCAGACTCATTATTTCAAATTTTATTCTCTGTTACCTGCCCTATTTTCACCATCCTACTTTTAGCTACTATTATCGGGGTACCATGGGGGGTGGGGGTTGAAGAGACATTGGGCTGTTATTTAGAAAACCACAGAAAAAAAAAATATTTAACAGACTATCTGGCGTGTCAGGTCACCTTTTTTCAACCTCTCACCCTCCAACCAGAAGTCACTAAAATGGTTGGTTTGACATAACAGTGAACTTTTTCAATAATTCTTTTTACATTTAAAAAAAATGTTTTATACCAAAAATAAAAGCATGAATATGTCCTCTTAACTTATATTTATTCAAATTATACTGATTATAAATAAATCCTATTTTTGTTAATTATTAATAATAACCTTAATTTTATCATTTAAAAAGAAAGACAACACAGTGACAGCATTTAAATTGTTCAGATTTATTTAATTGAAGACTTAAAAAGAGGAAACATCTAAAGACATGAGTAAAAGTTACAACAGAAGACAAAATGTGTCACATTGGAGGAAAAAGAAAGGTGTGAACCAAACTGCACATCGGTTTTGACTTTGAGTCAAACTTTAAATTTAGATTTGAAGAGCCGAATCCAGTCACAGTCACAATCACAGTTGATTGAATCCTAAATGAAAGTTAGTCTTCACAAAATGGGTTCAAATGTTTTGGATTCAGGGTCCCAATCAAGAAAGACAAAAAAAAAAAAACTCCGTTGATAGCTCAAGTTTGCAAAAATCTGTGCTAAAATAGTTTGTCTGAAAATGTTCTCTTGATGATATCATTTACAGATGGTTGAAGGAACAACTTGGCATACAGCCACAATAAACTTTAGAGCACAGAGCTAAAAAGCTCAATCCACAGCTACTCTTGAGGAGAAGGGAGAGGTTAGAAAGTTCATTAGGATTTAAAGCAAAACAGTCGTTCTAAGCAAGACTGAAACAGGAGGTAGAGGCACACCAGGATTTGATGTTAAAGTGCTTTAAAATTCCAAGGACGACTGGGATCTGCATGATCCTGTTTAATTTCAGTTAAATAAGTGATCTTCACAAAACTAATGTGTGATGATGTCTCTTAAACTTCATCCTTGTTACATGTTAGTCTGTAGTTTCACTGCCTGACACCTGAGTACACACATTCGTTCCTGTTGTTGTCTCTTTGTCTTGCTGATGGATTGGCCTGGTTCCACCTCAGAGCAGAATAATGGAGGTTCTCTGGGACCTGGTCACCCTGGTTATGATATAAAACAGAAATTGTTAGGAGCTCACTGTTGCACACTGTGACTGATTGTAATATACAGAACTGGAACATGGCTTAAAAAAGGCTGGAAACACTGGACTGAGGTGCAGAGTTCCTGCCTCCTCTGTAAATGACAGGTAGTTCTTGACCACTCCTCATTCTGATAAAAACACAGCCCTGAGCATTAACAGAAATGTGTGTCCTTTTGCCATCCATAATGATTTATGATAATTTGGGCATGTGTTTCACTGTGTATGCTTCAACTATTACAGCATAAAAAATACTCACCTCTGTGTTGGGACCTGAAACAGCTGAGGCTCTTTCTCTGGGGCCTGGTTGGAAATAAAAAGAAAGCAATTAATACATGTCTACAGTAATCTGGTTAAGCTTAATTTGGCAATTCTTTAGTCTTTTCAAGATTAGTTTGGGTGAGTGAAAGGCCTCGTCATGCCTCTACACCAATGACAGTGAAGGCCGGATGTGTTATATTTCTAAATTGTCCATCCATACAGGTCATGGCCTTGTCAATCTTGACACGTGACATGACACCTTTTACTTAAAATCTTAGTACACAGAGAAATGCTCTCAGCCTCTTCAAAGAAAATGCCCCATAAGATGCTGTTTTTACTTCCTGGGGTTTATGATGTCATAGCTGTACAGTCTCCACCTACATGTTTTCTGCTAACCAAAAGTAGACACCATGACTTTTTTTAAACTTCTGCTTCTTGGCCTTTAACCACTCCGCCCTCTTCACATCAGACGTTGTTATAGCAGCCTATCAGCAAAGAGCTCATCATCATAGCCTCCTGCAGCCCCGCCCCCTTAAGATCCAAAGATTTTCAAAGAGAAGGGAAAAAGAGCTGTGTGGAAACGGCTACATAGACACATTTATTCATTTTTCAGTTAAGCTTAAATCAAAACCTTGGTAAATAGACACCAAAGACAATGAAAACAATCAAACACATCTGGACATGGGTCCTTAAGTTGTCATTTATGGAGTCTTGTGGTCACCCTTTGCTTGAGAACCCAAAATCTTCAGGGTGCTGTAAGGGACTTTCATCAAACATTGCACATTTCTGTTGTGAATCAATTATTTCGGGATTAGATTCAAGAGGCCAGAGGCTAAATGCCATCGTCTTAGATCTTCAAGTTTACCCATTGCTTTCGAGAGCATTTTTAAGACAGAGATCATCAGCTGGAGGCCTTGGCACTATATCAGCTCCGTGATCATATCCCAACTGTTTTGTCAGTCCCTTGCTTATTGCACTAATGTTTTTACCTTGCCCTGTCACCTTTTTACCTCACTAAGCATTGCTTTTATCTGTTTTCTATTGTACACTTGTTTTTACCTGCACTTTTAACTTTTTAATGTAAAGCAACTTTGAGTTTTTGAAAAGCGCTGTATAAATAAAATGTATTATTATTATGAACATGATCTGTTAACCCAGTAAATATTGAGTAGTTTTGCAGATTATACACTAGTCTTACTCTCTTACCTGCTTTACTAAAGATCCAAATCATTTGACAATGTGAAACTAAATTGCTTGAAACATTACTGTTATTGAAATCAGTTCTTGAAAGGGATGGCGCGGATGGATAGCGCGCTTGGTCAGTGATCGGAAGGTTGCAGGTTCAAGCCTTGGGCAAGACACTTAACCCCAAGTTGCTCCCACTGCTGCATCAGTGGTGTGTAAATGGGCATGAAAGGGCATGAATGTGTTAGAAATACTGATGGATAACTAATGTAGAAACTCTGAGCCATCAGTGAGTGAATGTGAGAGTGAATGAGTAGGTGTGACCTGCAGTGTAAAGCAGCTTCGATTAGTCAAAGACTAGAAAAGCGCTATATAAGCTCAAGTCCATTTACCATACCCTGATTGAGTAGATGCAATGCGCAATGAGAGTCCGAGCTGCTTCCACAAAAGCACATCACTTGGATTAAAATCCTCTGACAGAGGATCATAGTCCGACATACTTAAGCAAGCAGTGAAGAGGCAGGAAAAGAGTAGAAGAGCAAACACTATAAGGATAAGACAGCTCCATGCCAAACTTCTCATGCTGCGTTCACACCGCAAGCGACCCAGCGGCAAAAGTCGCGTCGCCCACTGACGTAGCGTCGCTCGACCTCATTTTGGTTGTTGCCGTCGGCCGTCGCTCGGTGACGTCACGTCCGCTCGAGTTTCACCGCGATCATATCATATTTTACATAGTAGGGTGTATAAGCAGACATTATTCCAGCTGTATCATTTTCACTCACTTATCAAACACAAAACACTGCAGCTGATGCCCTGCAGCAGCATTATCTGTGAGTTTACCGCGGTCCGTCTTGGCGGAACTAATGTCCTCACTGAGATTAGTTCCGCCTTGACGCAACTCATCCACCCTGTAGTCTGGATGAATAACTGTTTGTCTAGGGTACCGTCACACATACACACACCGCTGATTGGCTGTTGCCGCACAGCCACGCATGACATAGTCTGAATAGATTAACTTTTTTTTTACTTTGACATCGCGAGACGAGCAATGTGGTAGTGTGACAAGCGGCTGTCGTGTCGTGGGAGGGTTAGCCCCGCCCCATCGCGGCTGTACATTGACTTTGCATGGAGAGTGATCGCCGAGGTAGTACAAGTAGCGCGCGGTGTGAACGCAGTATTAGGCTGAATGAAATCAAAGCGAGGGAGAAAACTTTTACATTTGACAGCTAATGACTGATTGGTTAAGAGAGAGAGGGTGGCAGATTGGGATTGGATGAGAAGGATGATGATTACTGGAACGTGAAGGTAGCAGGAAATTGATTGTGACTTCGAGGGCATACACAAAGAGATAGTCTTCCTGACTGAACTAATTTTCCATCTTTATGATGATGTAAAGATTTCGAGGCTGTCTGTCATTATGAAGGACTGAAAAAAGAGGGACGATCCAGCGTGCCATCATACTCATGAACACACGTTTTGTGTTGTTAATACAAGTTGAAGTCCTTGAACCTTAGTAAAAAAATATCTATCTCATTGCCAAAATTACTCTGTGTGTCACTCAGAGGTGATAAATTGATTTTTGTAGATTTTCTCTGTGAAGGACGTTCAACACTCAGTCAGTGTGTGTGTGACTGTAAGACTGCTCTTCCCATTAGAGGTATTTGATGGTGAATCTGTATAACTTTGTGAATGACGACATTTAGATTATGTTTAATAGGAGTCAGAGAAGGAACATAAAAATGCCAGATAAAAATATGGCATGTGGGAAAAGTGGCAAACCCCATCCATTAAAATGACAGACAGCAATAAAAGGTAACCACAACCTCTGAAAAAATAGCCTCAAAAAGATAGTAGAGAAAATGCCAGCTTTGAGCTGTGTGCTTTTCAGAGATGGCCTCCCAAATCACAAGACCATCTCCAAATTCTGGCAATGTTGGATAATGGAGTTCATCACTGTGCTTACTTGTCTCAAACGGCCACTCTGCTCGACAAACTGTATGGTGACAGCTGGTAGCACACACAAAATCCTCCTTTAAGAAGGGTGTTCCACACCAATCATGTTGCCAGATTTTGTGATTTAAATAAGCATTTTTAAAGAGAAACCTAAATGAAGCATGTTTTAATTTTTATCCGTCTTACATTTCGATTTCAAAGTAATTTCTCTTCTTTTTGTGATCAATTTACTTATTAAACACCCTTTTTTTTGGAGGTGGGACATCCTTTTCTTTATTCAGATGTGAAGGAAGGGGCTGCTGTTATTTGTAACTCCATTATTGCTAAACAGTCAGTCTAACCTTGAATTTTGTAACCAAACAGACTTGTCAGGTGTTTATCTAAGTTTTATCTCAATCCTCTACAGCTTTATTATGGTGTAAATAGTAGTAACTACACTACGAATAAATTTTATTCTGGCTATAAGTATTTATTTTAGGTGGAAACATCATTTTTATAGTAAAATTTTAAATTGTGTGGGTTAAAGTAATTCTAATATCTTCTGAATTGGGTTTACATTGATGGTAGATCATGCACCAGATTCCTCCTGGGTTTTGGGTCACAACAAACCCAAACGAGAAACTGCACTACTGGAACAAGCCCAAAAACAGCAACCCACAACTCCCAATATACACATGTATGTTACAATAAGAAGAAGCCGAAAGTCCCTTATAATAAATGGACATGGCATAACGTTTGAAATAGTAATTAATTAGATTACCCGTTACTGGGAAATAGTAACAGCATTAGTAACGCGATTGTTTTGATGCCGTTACTCCAAACAATGGTCATTTCACCCATCCAAAGATCGTAGGTTCGAACATGGTCTACCTTACCATATCCTCAAGATCAGTTTTTCTACTAACATCACACAAAATGAAACAGCCTTCCCTTGATATTTATTAGCAGAGGTTAAGAGGCCAGTAACACCATGAATGGCAACAAGTGGGTCAGGTCTCCAGTGTTTTCCAAATGCCACAGAGAAACAGCTAAAATATATTCCCAGTATGAAAACACCATATGACCAAAATGTTCGAGTTCAGTTACCGTCAGCTGATTTCCGTCTATTATACAAGGGAGAAACATCTGCAAAAACTTCATAGATTCATTGTGGAATGATAAATTCTTAAAGGGTTTTAAATTTAATGAGGTTATGTTTTATATTTACAGAACAGCCAAGCATACTCCTCAAACAGTCAATCTGTCACTGGTTTCCACATTTAATTCAACAGACAAAGCTTGTTGAATTGCTTAATCATCTTGTACGTTTTCTTTTGAAATATATAAAACAGTCTAACTGGTTTACAGGTCCTTTTTCACTTTAACTTTAACTTTTAGATATATCAGCATAAAAGATGAACCAGATAAGTATCGGAAATTTTTTTGAGGGTGATTTTAACAAGGGCCAGACACACAGAGTTATATTGGACATGCCATAACACTGTGTTAAAATCAGCTTTCAGACTCTTAATGATAAACTCAAATAAGCAGCAGCAGTCAAGCCAGCTGCTCCTCATTTTTTTGACCATAGTGATGTGATTTTAACCCGGTGCAACTGAATCAAGCCAAGGTTCTGTTTAGCATAAGGGGACAGTCAAGAAAATCTTAAAGTCAGCTGCAGTTAACAAGTCAAACCTTAACAATATGGGCTTTTAATTTCCCCATTTGTTTATTTTTTATTCATTTGGTGATATTTTTTAATTAATTTATGCTGTTTTAAATTAAATGACACATATTCAGACTATGCTAGTTAAGCATACCTGTGGATATACAGCTGGTTGACTTCTTCTTTGTAAATGCTTTGTAAGCCAGGAAAACAGCCAGAATGGTCATAAAAGCCAAAGCTGCACTCAAGACATACACCAACACATGCTCTTCCTCATCTAAAAATTGACATTTGGACAGATTAGATATCAGATTTGATTAAACACATTTTCCTGACACTCTAGTTCAAGTCACTCACCTTTAATTTCCAGCTTGGTCCCGTTTCCTAACAGTACGTGCCCACATGAAGCAACAGCACAGTGGTAGGTCCCAGCATGAGAATGACTCAGCTTCTCCATCTCCAAGCTGTAGACACAAGAGTGTGTTTGGGAGTTTACTTCCCCCTCACATTCTTTATTCATGCCTCCATGAGTGGGGATAAGTCCTGGATGAGCTTCTTGAGGGTTCTTCACCCAGTAAAGTCTGAGGTCTCCATCACAGCTCCCAGTGAGGACCGTACACTTCAGAGTCACAGAGGCTCCATGCTGGACCACTTCAGATTCAGACTGATGGATGATGGTTGGAAGGTTAAATACTGAAGCTGTTACATGGACGATGACGCCTCCTATGAAGTCAAACTTATGAGAGGACCTACTCATGCAGTGGTAAGTCGCTGAGTCTGACGGGTGGACATTTGTGATCTTCAGATGATAATTACTCGGACTGATGTCCAGTTTGAAGCGTGGATCCTTCTTATATTCACCAACCAGAGAGGCTTTTTTGCCGTACTTGTAGAAGACAGACACCTGCTCTGGTTTTTGTCCCAGAGTTTCTTTAAACCAATAAAATGCCACTTTCCTGATAGCCTGATGGAAACACTCCAAAGTCACATTTGCACCAATACTAACTGATTGGATATGTAGAGATGAGGACGGCTCCATGGTCACTGCACCTGGAAAGGGGAAAAATAAAGATTCAGTAAAATTATTATTAACTTAGTGAAAAGACTGACAGCATTTTGTCAGATTTTGTGACAAAACAGTCAAAGAAGCACAAGAGAAACAACTCACCCATTCCTCTGATGAGCAGACATGTCACATACAGAGCAAACTTCAGTCGAGTCATTTTGTTGAAGACACACTGCATGGTGACTGAAGAGGGTATCAGACAATGTCTGCTTTATATGGATAAAGCTTTTTGTATTGGCCAATCAGAATTACTCACGTGATGTTAATTATACTTGTGGCTGATCCACACAGTGGAAAGATGAAAAAGCCCTCTGTTAACAGAAGGTGGTGGTGGTGGGTGTTGTGTGTGTGTGTGTGTGTGTGTGTGTGTGTGTCTGAATTTGATGACCTGCTTTTCAGTATGTCTGCTTTATATTGTAAATGATACAGATTGTGCTGCAGGTATTAAGATGAAAGTTCATGACACAAATGTGAGAAAACCGTTATATGCTGCATAGGGGAAGGGTCTTTGTTCTTCAGTACTGTTAAACACAGAGACATTTCTATAAATATAACGGAGACACTTTATACCTGCTTTGGCAGCGGAAACTGAAGAGGAGGAGCAGACTTAGAAACACAGAGCCTGCTGTTTATGATGTTTCCCCCATCACATCAGGCCTTATTAGTGGGAGTCATTAGAGTGATTGCACCTATAAATACTACATGTCAGTATATTTACCTATCAGTGTTGCATTCATGACTCTGAAAAGGTAAAAAGAGGTAACATAAAACCAGATGGAGCAGTATAACAGAGGTGTTTAATTGAAATAAAGAATTTTCTACCAAATAAGTGATCGTCCAAAATCAGAATTAACAGACATTACCAACTAAAGACTATTTCAAAAAGACAATCTCAAACTACTTAAAAATATGAAAATTAAAACTATTTGAAGGGCCAATCTGAAAGTTGTCTAAAAACACACAGACATGCTACCACACACACACGCACACATACACAACAGCCTTTACAACACCAGTCTTAACAACGCTCTCCTTAAATTAACAATCTCTGGTTGTTGACAAATTTTACAAATACAAAAGAAAAAAAATTCTCAATGCCTGGACAAGGCATCTGCCAAGACATTTTCTTCTCCTTACTAAGTTGAAGTCCTGCATGATCAATGCCCATCACGTCAGACTCTAGTTATGATTATACATGCTTGCAAGGAATCTACCGCTTTCACACTAAAATTAGCGGGTCAGCGCAATATCAAGGCACGTTAATCGCTAACAATCGGCAAGTGACTATTTTCCCACTGCCAAAAGAACCGGGCCTAATCCGCAGCAGACGAACTGCGTAGCTTTGTTTTTCTTCTGGCGCATCAAGCTAAAGTCAACGTGGATGATATCATCAGCGCGATGAAATACAACCATGTAAATGGAAAGGAGCATGGAAGACGTGGACAAGGTTTTCTGTACTTTGTACTTTTGTCCTTTAAAAATGTACAAACTCTGAGCTGATGATACAAAGGCAGATGGAATTAGTTGCTGAGACAGCAAAGAGTCACGTAAGTTACAGATGGAGGTGTCACATTGTGAGGTAGTTGTGTGGGAAGGTTATGCTGACGTCGTTCATAAATTAGCGGGTTGACCTGGGTGTGATGTTCACTGAAGCCGATCTGGGGCGAGCCGAAAAAATCCTGTGTGGCTTGCAGGGTCGACATACTGATTAAAACCTTCAAACTGCCAACAGGAGCTGATTGTTACCGGTTTTAAACAGGTTTTTTGGCCAGTGTGAAAGGGGTATGAGTGGGTCATGGTCAGTGAAGACAACAACTGGCAAGGGTCTGGACCCAACATACACTTCAAAATTAAGGTGTTCCAAGAACAGAGCAAGAGCCTCCTTTTCAATAGTGCAATAATTTACCTGATGTCGAGAAGCAGCACACCAGTTGATCAACCCCACTAGCATCCTCCTGCAGCAGGACTGCCCCGGCTCCCACTGTGCTTGCATCTTCCTCTAACTTAAATGGGTGAGCAAGATCTGGAGCAGAGTATGCTGACACTCTTGTGGGTAATAGTCTGAACCAGTGAAAGCATTAACTTGACTGAAATCTGTAATTAACTGTGGAACCATCTGATTTTGCCTCTAACAGACAGGGTGAACTCAACTCTAGAGCATGACATAAGAGTGGATGTTCACCCCTGTCCCGTCCCACTCAAAATTACTCCCACTCCTGTCCCGTTCCCGTTTGAATAAAACCAAACTTGTTGAAAAAATGTTGTATTTTTTATTTTAGGTACAAGTTCAGTGCATATAAAAGGCCCTGTCTTTAAGTTTCACATGCCTGACTTTGGGTTGGTGTAAACAGCTCTCTGTTCAATGTATCGTCTTCTCCCTCCATGTTGTTTTGTTATGTGTGTCGCCGGCAGCTGCTCCGAGTCACTTTTCACTTCCGGTGGTGACAGGAAGTCATCCCACTTTTGTAGTTCTTTGTGTTGCTAGCGCGGTCAAGAGTGTTGGCTCTCACTGAGAGATAACTACAAAAATGGACACATCTGTTCATCTGGTTGTTTAACACGGCTGAAAATGATCATCTATTAATGTCATTCCCGCTTCCCGTTGCTTTTTGTCCCGTCCCGATCACAGGACTCCTATGCTGTGGGATTCCGGGGGGAATCACATGACCCATGGGAATTCCCGAAAAATGTCATCCTCTACTCCACTCCACAAACTAGAACTGGCTAATCCATTGTTCAAGAGATACTGTCTCTCTATTTTCACCATCTCACGCTTAACTTGTTTTATGGACTGAACATTTTGTACATTTAAGTCATGTCCAAGCACATTAGTTTGAGTGGACATGTCATTAAACAAGCACGGAAAACTGTGACTGTGACTGACGTCACGCTGCTGGTCAGGTGACAGGAGATTCAGCACCGAGGGAAGCCGCTGCAGTATTTCTGAGTTTGACAGACGAGCACTTGAAGAGACAAAAAATGGCGCATAACTAAATCCTCAGGAGGACACAGAGTCTGCCACGATCAGGGCACATGTACCAGGTACCAAGGCAGGCCCAGTTTCCACAACATCAGCAGGGTTTTCCTTTGAGTGATAATTCTTGATCGTATTATTGTGACACACAAGTCTTGTGCTTCCTTGCAGGAGTGTTTTTACAAGCACATAAGAATCAGGCCTAATGTATGAAGGACCTGATTGAAGAGCTTTGACTGAAAATTTATCCCCTGATCAGGTTGTATTTTGTTTGTATTTTGGAAGACCTCAAGTTTCAGTTTCAGGGAATAGTGTGGCAGCGCACATTATTGTGAGTAAATACTGGTACCACTCTTTGTCCTAGGTAGTGAACCAACATAATCTACAATAACACAATCAAAAGGCTCTCCTATGGCAGGTATAGGGTGCAGTGGGCAGCAGGTATAACCTCATTAGGCTGATCTGTGATTTGACAGTATTTAAAGCTGGTGTCTACGATTTGAAACCGCAGCCTGCCCCTCCTTCCCTCACCTCTCCCCTCCGTGTTCCAAGATCCCGCCCCCAGCTCGTGTCGGCTCATATAGCCCCCTCGGACAGAGCTACAAGCGACTAGCACAATATATCAGCAGCAAACTCAATCAAAAACAGCTCAGCTCAACTGAAAGTATCAAACACGACAGACATCCCCCTTGTAACACACAGCAGTAGCCATTTCAACTGGACCGGCGGCAATGCGGGTTTGGCGCCGCCAGAGCGGAGCCGAGTGTGGGGGAGGATTTATCTTTCTCAGCCTGTCCTCCCCAGCTCAGCTTACAGTGCTAACGATTAGCGGCTAACAGGCTAACCCACTCCCCTACAAGTTATTAGCCCGTACAGGCACAAACTAACCAGAGTTATTCAGCAGACATCTCACACTGTAGTAAACAAAGCCATTACCTGATCAACCAGGGGCGAAACGGTCGATGCTGAAGGTCTGACGGCCGGCTGAGGCTATTGCTAGCCGTTAGCCGCTAACAGGCCTCAACCAGCGGGCAGAGCTCCGTTGGGCCCATGAGAGGGAGAGGAGAAGGGTGGTCTGCAGCCAGACTGTCTTGGGAGAGGGAGGCGGATTTCGGGTTCGGCGCTAGGCTTTTCGGCTCCATGATAGTTCAGTAGCCAACGCTGCTAGCTGCTCACCGGAGGTAGAGGGAGGAGGCGGGACCATGGGCACGATGCTGCGTGCTGCGTAGTGAGGGAGACGAGGAGAGGAGAGGAGAAGGGTGGTCTGCAGCCAGACTGTCTTGGGAGAGGGAGGCGGATTCCCGGGTTCGGCGCTAGGCTTTTCCGGCTCCATGATAGTTCAGTAGCCAACGCTGCTAGCTGCTCACCGGAGGTAGAGGGGAGGAGGCGGGACCATGGGCAAGACGCTGCGTACTGCGTAGTGAGGGAGACGAGGATTGGATGGACTCATGGACTAACTCACGGACCAATTAATAGTTGCAGGTTCTTAGGCTTGATTGGTCAGCTAGTATGCAGCTTTTCAGCGGATATACTGAATGGATTTTTTTCGTTCTTTTTGGTCTTTATACTGTGTAGATAGGACCATAGGACCATAACAGCCTTATAAACGGTGTTATTAATATGTACAAAGCTTCCAAATCGTAGACCATAGCTTTAACTATGTCTGCTTTCATACCTGACCAAAAGAAATGCATCAATATGCAATGGTTTGTTTTTTTATTCTCTAAGTGTTCAGACCATGGACTTTCATGCCTCATAAACAGTACCTGGGGATGATACACAGTACGGACAACCACCTGGTGTACTGCACTCCAATCACACTTTTTCATTGCAAGGACACCATCTTTGTAACAGAACCCCAGCATCTATTCTGTAGGTTACTTGCTCACCTTTTGCTCTGTCAGCACTCACCATATTTGAGAAACAGCTCTTTAATGTCGGGTTTACCCCTTGCACTGCGCACAGCTCTCACTTCCACCTCTGTTCAATTCAGCTGGACCTCAGAGACTGAAGCTGATTTAAACAAGCTCAAACACTGCTTAACGTCTGCTCCTATTCTGATACAGCCTGACCTCACAAGACAATTCATAGTGGAGGTGGATGCAAATTATGATATTTAAGGGATTATGATATTGGTAATCGGGAGCTGCTTGCTGTGAATAGGGCACTGGAGGAGTGGCGCCACTAGCTGGAAGGGGCTGATCACTCTTTTGTGGTATGGACGGATCACAAGAACCTTTCATACATAAAAAGTGCCAAGCGTCTTAACTCCCAGCAAGCTAGATAGGCTTTGTATTTTGGTAGATTTAATTTTACTCTCACCTGTTGTCCAGGATCCCACAACATCAAGCCTGATGCTTTGTCTAGACAGTTTTCAGAAGAGTCAAGTCCTGACCCAAAACCCATCTTCCCACGTACATGCATTGTAGCAGCCACTACCTCGGATATCGAGTCACTGGTTAGACAAGCCCAGATTCAACAGACTGACCCAGGTAATGGTCCCCCTAATAGTCTCCTTGTTCCAGATTGTTCGCTCCTTCAGTGGGCTCACTCCTCATGGCTAGCTTGTCATCCTGGGATCAGTCGTACCTTGACATTACTGTGGCATCGTTCCTGGTTGCCTACCATAGAAGCTGACACCCGTTCCTTTATTAAGGCCTGCCCAATCTGTGCTCAAAACAAGATGTCCATCAAGCCAAGCTCTGGCCTTCTTCACACCCTACCCATCCCTGGCCACCCCTGGTCACACATCACCCTGGGCTTTGTTTCCGGCCTTCCTCCTTCTGTAATACAGATATCCTTACGATCACTGATCGTTTTTCAAAATCATTTCCGTTTCCTACCTAAACTCTCCTCTGCAAAAGAAACTGCTGGCCTCCTGGTAAAAAATGTGTTTTGCTGTCATGGACTGCCTACTGACATTGCATTAGACAGAGGAACCCAGTTAACCTCACAGGTCTAGAGAGCCTTTTGTTCAGCTGGATTCACCTGATTTAATATCTGTTATCATACAGATCTATATTTCCAAAAGTGGCACAGCCCAATCAGCATCCTTTAAGGGAGGAAGAGGAGGGAGCTATGAGCAAAGCAACAAGAAGTGTCTGCTCATGCAGAGGTTAGCATAGATGCTAACAGCTTTAGTAACAATTTTGTCCAATGTCAACCACATTTCTTTATTAAAAGAAAAACAGAGAACACTGAAAACAATTCTCTGAAGAAATGACATTTCAACTCCACTTTCAACATGTTGTGGCTCGCTTTTTGTAATTTAGGTCATAGAAGTACGTTATGTGATTGGCCTGTCAGTTATGTGGTTGACAGCACAATTGTGCAATCATCTGCTGGACATGCTTTCAAAAGTTTGTGCACATTCTCAAATGGCTTCAATCAATCAATCAATCAATCAATCAATCAATCAATCAATCTATCAATCTATCAAACAATCAATCTTTTAGAAGTGATTTTAAGGTTCTTTTATTAGTTTATAAATGTGTCAATGGTCTAGGTCCTTCATATTTCTCAGATTTGCTTTTACCGTATGAACCCAGCAGAGCCTTCAGGTCTTCAAGACCTGGTCTTTTAATAGTTCCAAAAGAAAGAATTAAAACTAATGGTGAAGCCTCATTTCGTCATTACAGTCCCTGTCCGTTCCCAGTCTACTTGAAGACCTGAGAGCAGCACCTACTGTTCATACTGTATTTTAAAAGCAAAGTGCAGACCTAACTTTTTAGTCTAGCTTTAAGCTGATTATAGTTATTCAGTTTAGACTTATTATTTTTCAAATTTTATTCTCTGTTACCTGCCCTATTTTTACCATCCTACTTCTAGCTACTATTATGAGGGTACCATGGGGGGTGGGGGTTGAAGAGACAATGGGCTGTTAGTTAGAAAACTACAAAAAAAAAAAATATTTAACAGACTATCTGGTGTGTTAGGTCACCTTTTTTCAACCCCTCACCCTCCAACCAGAAGTCACTAAAATGGTTGGTTTGACATAACAGTGAACTTTTGCACTGATTCTTTTTACATTTAAAAAAAAAATGTTTTATACCAAAAATTAAAGCATGAATATGTCCTCTTAACTTATATTAATTCAAATTATACTGATTATAAATAAATCCTATTTTTGTTAATAATTAATAAGAACCTTAATTTTATCATTTAAAAAGAAAGACAACACAGTGACAGCATTTAAACTGTTCAGATTTATTTAACTGAAGACTTAAAAAGAGGAAACATCCAAAGACATGTGTAAAAGTTACAACAGAAGAGAAAATGTGTCATTTTGGAAGAAAAGAAAGGTGTGAACCACACCACACGTCGGTTTTGACTTAAAAGAGTCAGACTTTAAATTTAAATTTGAAAAGCCAATTACAGTCACAGTCACAGTTGCTTGAATCTTAAATGAAAGTTAGTCTTAACAAACTGGGTTCAAATGTTTTGGATTCAGGGTCCCATCAAATAAAAAGACATAAAATCTCCTCTTTTTCAGTTGATGGCTCAAGTTTGCAGAAATGTGTGCTAAAATAGTCTGAAAATGTTCTCTTGATGATATCATTTACACATAGTTGAAGGAACAACTTGGCATACAGCCACAATAAACTTTAGAGCACAAAGCTAAAAAGCTCAATCCACAGCTACTCTTGAGGAGAAGGGAGAGGTTGGAAAGTTCATTAGGATTTAAAGCAAAACAGCCAATTCTAAGCAAGACTGAACCAGGAGGGTTTAGAGGCACACCAGGATTTGATGTTAAAGTGCTTTAAAATTCAGAGGACGGCTTGGACCTTCATGATCCTGTTTAATTTCAGTTAAATAAGGGACCTTCACAAAACTAATGTGTGATGATGTCTCTTAAACTTCATCCTTGTTACATGTTAGTCTGTAGTTTCACTGCCTGATGCCTGAGTACACACATTCGTTCCTGTTGTTGTCTCTTTGTCTCGCTGATGGATTGTCATGGTTCCACCTCAGAGCAGAATAATGGAGGTTCTCTGGGACCTGGTCACCCTGGTTATGATATAAAACAGGAATCGTAAGGAGCTCACTGTTGCACACTGTGACTGATTGTAATATACAGAACTGGAACATGGCTTAAAAAAGGCTGGAAACACTGGACTGAGGTGCAGAGTTCCTGCCTCCTCTGTAAATGACAGGTTGTTCTTGACCACTCCCCATTCTGATAAAAACACAGTCCTGAGCATTAACAGAAGTGAGTGTCCTTTTATCATCTTAATGAGGATTTGATAATTTGGGCATGTGTTTCACTGTGCTTCAATTATTACAGCATAAATAAAACTCACCTCTGTGTTGGGACCTGAAACAGCTGAGGCTCTTTCTCTGGGGCCTGGTTGGAAATAAAAAGAAAGCAATTAATACATTTCTATAGTAATCTGGTTTAGCTTTATTTAGCAATTCTTTAGACTTTTCTAGATCACTCTGGTTGCGTGAAAGGCCTCTTCATGCCTCTACAGCAGTGACAGTGAAGGCCAGATGTGTTATGTTTCTAAATTCTCCATCCATACAGGTCATGGTCTTGTCAATCTTTGCTTCTTCTGTTATTAAAGGGGTCTTGGGAAACTGAAGTACATGACTCCTCTCACCTAAATCTTATTTCACAGAGAAATACTCTCTGCCTCTTTAAAGAAAATGCCCCTTAAGATTCTCTGTTTTTACTTCCTGGGGTTTATGATGTCATAGCTGTACAGTCTCCACCTACATGTTTTCTGCTGAACAAAGGCAGACACCATGACTTTTTTCAAACTTCTGCTTCTTGGCCTTTAAACACTCCTCCCTCCTCCCATCAGACGTTTTTGCAGCCTATCAACAAGGAGGATCATCATAGCCTCCTTCAGCCCTGCCCCCTTAAGATCCAAAGTTTTTCAAAGAGTTGTGATGTGTGGAAACTGCTACACAGACACAATTATTCATTTTTTAATTTTTAGCTTAAATTAAAACCTTTGTAAATAGACACCAAAGACATAATGAAAACAATCAAACACATCAGGACATGGGTCCTTTAGGTGTCACTTATGGAGTCTTGTGGTCACCCTTTGCTTGAGAACCCAAAATCTTCCGGGTGCTGTAAGGAATTTTCATCAAAATTTGAACATATTTCTGTTGTGAATATATCAGCCCCATGAATATGATCTGTTAACCATGTAAAATATTGAATAGTTACACAGATGATATACTTGTCTTACTCTACCTGCTTTACTAAAGATTCAAATCATTTGACAATGTGAAACTAAATTGCTTGAAACATCACTGTTATTGAAATCAGTTCTTGAAAGGGAAATCCTTTACATTCGCCAGACTTGCCAGCTGCTGAACCTGTCCCAGCTAGAGCCCTGGGGCTGGAGAAACACCACGAACCCTCACCTTAGACCATAAAGACTCCTCTGATTGAGTAGATGCAATGCGAATGCTCGATGGGCAATGGGAGTCTGAGCTGCTTCCACAAAAGCACATCACTTGGATTAAAATCCTCCAACAAAGCATCATAGTCCAACATACTTAGGCAAGCAGATAAAAATATGGCATGAGGGAAAAGTGGCAACCTTGTCCATCAAAATGACAGACAACATTAAAAAGTTACAGCAACCTCTGGTCAGAAATAAAGATAGTAGAGACATTGAAATGCCAGCATTGATCTGTGTGTTTTTCAAACATGGCCCCCCAAATCACGTTTCTTCAATGTTGCATGCTGGAGTTCATCACTGTGCTTACTTCCCTCAAACGGCCACTCTGCTCAACAAACTCTGTATGGTGACACCTGGTAGCACACACAAAATCCTCCTTTAAGGAGGGTGGTCCACACCACTTTTGTGCCTGTTATCAACTGTACAGTGATAGTAGATCACTCACAACATGCCCAATAATAACATGTGCAATTATTTTTAATTTGCACATGCAATTGACTGCTCTTTATTTGGGATCTTAGTAGATCAGGTCAGTGGAGGTCAAAGCACAAATCAAGCAAGACAAGTAATACATGTAAAACAACTAAGAGAAAAGTGACACTATCAATAACGTTGAACATGATCAATTATACAGCATAGGAGCAGGAAATCAAAGCTCATGTTTCATCTGTTAATATAGTTTTGCCAAAGTTCCAAAGTCTAATCAAACATTATCCCGTGTCCTCGTTACAAAGTCTCAGTCTCTCCATGTTCAGAGTATTGGTCATTTCACCCATCCAAAGATCGTAGGTTTGAACATGATGTATCCTCCACCCCCAAGCTCAGTTTTTTTGCTATCACCGAAACCAAATGAAACAGCCTTCCTTTTCTATTTATTAGCAGAGGTTAAGAGGCCGGTAACACCAAGAATGGCAACAAGTGGGTCAGGTCTCAAGTGTTTTCCAAATGCCACAGAGAAACAATTAAAAGGTTTCCCTTGTATGAAAACACCATATGACCAAAATGTTTGAGTTAAGTTACCATCAGCTGATTTCCATCTATTATATAGAGGAGAAACATCTAAAAAATAAAATAAAAAACTGGAATAATGAATTCTATGAAGAAATTTAAATTTGGTTTCAAATATGCAGAACAGCTGAGTACAGTGCTCTAACAGTCACTCCAGGTGTCCTCTGTGATTTCCACATTTAATTCAACAGACTAAGCTTGTTTGGTTGCTGAAGTATCTAGTACGTTTTCTCAAGAAATATATAAAACAGTGTAACTCAGGGCTATTCAATTAGAAATTCAGTTGAGCCAGATATTCAGACCTAGGACATGATCCGGGCCAGACATTTTTGGCAGACAGTGAGCAAATTTAACCACGTAAAAGAAACACAAATACATAGCAAACAAACTGGATGTTCATTAATTTATTGCCATATCCAAAAGGGCATAAACTCATCAAAAAGCAGTACTTAAACTAAACTTCTTCTGAAATACATTTTTGTTTTTATTTTACACTTCTAACAGATAACTCCAACATGTATTGGTAAATACAAGAACATATTAAAGTGTGTATGAACATAAAGAAGTGCAGATTAAAAACACTATCTTTTGGACATGCTTACAGTGGAAAGTGCATTAAAAGTAACTTGCTTAACAGCAACCTTTCAGAACGTGTTGCATTCTATGTCTGTAATAATGTTGGAATTTTTGTAAGACTTTATAAGTGTCTGTAAAAGTTTTTTCTGTTTTTCTTGCCAGACCTCAGTCCCAATCACGTTGGTTTCGGGCCGCAAATTGAATAGAGCTGGTCTAACTGGTGCTCCATGTTACTTGTCATTCCTAGTCCTCTAATATTCCACCCAACCTGACCCCCCCAACCCCCTGATCCCCACTTACAGCTCCTTGTTTCAACTTGAACTTTTAGATATAACAGCATAAAAAGAAGAACCAGATGAATATCATTCTTATTTTCAAGGAAATTTCAACGAGTGCGACACATACAGAGTGATAGTGGACATGCCACATAGTGTAAAATTAGAGTGCAGACTCTTAAAAGTAAAATCAGACAAGCAGCAAAAGTCACATCAGCCTCTACTGAGATTATTGAACTGACCAAGAGATGTGATATATATGCTCTACCCTAAACTCTTCAGCACAGGAGGAAAGTCAAGAAAATCTAAACATCAGCTGCTGTCAACAAGTCTAAGCTGATTAATGCTGATTATATGGGCTTTTAACTTCCCCATTTATACATGTGGTAATATTTTGGGCTGTTATAAACTTAATGACACAGTCAGATTCAGATCATGTCAGTTAAGCATACCTGTGGATATACAGCTGGTTGTCTCCTTCTTTGTAAATGCTTTGTAAGCCAGGAAAACAGCCAGGATGGTCATAAAAGCCAAAGCTGCACTCAAGACATACACCAAAACATCCTCTTCTTCATCTAAGACTTGAAATGTGTACAAATTAGATATCAGATTTGATTAAATACATTTTCCTGACACTCTAGTTCAAGTCACTCACCTTTAATTTCCAGCTTGGTCCCGTTCCCGAACAGTACGTGTCCACATGAAGCAACAGCACAGTGGTAGGTCCCAGCATGAGAACGACTCAGCTTCTCCATCTCCAAGCTGTAGACACAAGAGTGTGTTTGGGAGTATCCTTCCCTCTCACACTCTTTATTCATGCCTCCATGGGTGGAGATAAGTCCTGGATGGGCTTCTTGAGGGTTCTTCACCCTGTAAACTCTGAGGTCTCCATCACAGCTCCCAGTGAGGACCATACAGTTCAGAGTCACAGAGGCTCCATGCTGGACCACTTCAGATTCAGGTTGGAACGTTAAATACTGAAGCTGTTACATGGAGGATGATGCCTCCTATAAAGTCAAATGTAAGAAGAGAGCCATTCATGCAGTGGTAAGTAGCTGAGTCTGATGTTTGGACATCTGTGATGATCAGGTGATATTTTCCCGGGCTGATGTCCACTTTGAAGCGTTTATCATTCTCAAATTCACCAATCAGTGAGGCTTCTTTGTCATGCTTGTAGAACTCAGACATCCGCTGGGGTTTTTGTCCCAGAGTTTCTTTCATCCAATAAAATTTCATTGCCTTGCTCTCCTGATAGAAACACTCCAAAGTCACATCTTCACCAACACTAACTGATTGAATATGTAGAGATGAGGATGGCTCCAGGGTCACTGCACCTGGAAAGGCAAAAATAGAAATTGAGGAAAATTATTATTAACTGAGTGAAAAGACTGACAGCATTTTGTTAGATTGTGTGACAAAACAGTCAAACAAGCACTTCTTAGAGACACAACTCACCCATTACTCCGATGAGCAGACATGTCACATACAGAGCAAACTTCAGTCGAGTCATTTTGTTGAAGACACGCTGCATGGTGACTGAGGAGGGTATCAGATATTGTCTCCTTTATATAGTAAAAGCTTTTTTGATTGGCCAGTCAGAAGAGCTCACATGTTTGGTGACTACCCTTTTTTTCTGATCCACACAGAGGAACTCTATTTTCTCAAAATTCAAGGGGGCTGCTTTTATAAAAAGGGGGAGGGCTTGAATCTGAACTTGATGACCTGCTTTTCAGTATGTCTGCTTTAGATTGCAAATGAAACTCACTGAGTTGCAGATATTAAGATGAAAGTTCCTGTCACACATGCAGGACACTTTTGTCTGTTGTATAGAGGCAGGGGTCTTTCTGCAACACTTTTATACCTGCAGTGTCAGCAGAAAGTGAAGAGGAGGAAGCAGGCTTTGAAGCACAGAGCCTTCTGTTTTTGTTGTTGTTTCAGTTACATTGATCTTTTTTTTCCTCTGATTTTTATGTTACTAATTTCCTAATAGATTTCTTTCTCCAGAATTTAGTTTTGTTCACTTTTTGCTTCTGTAGTGAGTATGCACATAACATCATGGTCAGTATGACTTTTACCTTAGGGCACATTCACATTAGGCCCATTTGTTTCAAACCGTGCCGCGGTGCGGTTCGCCCCCGTTCCCCTCCCCCTGCTGCCTTGCATTCACACTTGCATCATCGAACCGTGCCCGGGCCCACTTGCGCATTTACTCAGTTTGAAACAGCAGGGGGCGATATGCACGTAACTGGTTACCAAGCCTGCTAGGGAGGAGAATGAAGAAGAGGCTATCATGGTAACCATTTCCTGCACCAAACAATCACCAGCTGTGTTCGAAATCGCTCACTATCATGGATATGGTACACTATATAGTGTGTTCACTATTTTGTAGTGTTGTTCGAATTCTCAGCAGTTAATTTTATTCACTATATAGTGCACTACAAAATACCCACAATTCACAGCAAAAGTGAGTGTACATACAATGTCGCTATATTGTACTCCTGTATACCACAATGCAATGCAGTTGTGTTTTTCCATAGAAGAAGAAGATAAGGAAGGCTGTTAGGCACTGTTTTCATCCATGAATATAAAAAAACGTTGAAGTATCTTTAACATGTTCGTAGCTTAGCTCTTTAATGTCTTTTAGCAGCTGTAAACAGCTTCGAAATTTGCTACTTATCCTCCCGAGTGCCCGGTTTGTTTACGTGAATTTCGGCACGTCCACTTCCGTTACAGGAATATCCGGCTCATCTGCTGATGCTACGACGTTTAGAAAGTTTCAGTGTAGTGTCCAAAATGTTGCTTGGTCATTCCCCATGTAGTCCACTATTTCATTTACACTACATAGGGGACAGTGAGTGAGTGAATGAGTGGACGATTACGAACACAGCTCATGTTTTCGTCTCGCTCTCTTCTTCATTTTTTTTCCCTTCTAATGTGTTTTTATGTATCGTGTTTGATACAGCATCAGCGACCCTCAAATTGGTCTGTCTGTAAATCAAAACAAAGAAAAACGCATACTTTTGAAGTTGTTTTTATATTAGTGAAGCACCGGCAATGGAGTCCTTAGTGCTTTTATGGGTGTTTTTACATTGTTTGAGACGCAAGCAGTCTTCCGTAAGGTGAGTGATAACAGACCACTCGTCCACTAGAGTCTGCGCTGCAGCACGGCTCAAAACAAGTGGGCCTAATGCGAAAGCACCCTAAGTCAGAATGAAGTAACCAATCACACACTTTAATTCATCTGCAAAGTTTAAAAGTTTTACGCTGTTCCTGTTTAATGATGTTCACCATGGGCAATGCAGACCTTCAACTGATGTTGAAACATTTGGAGCAGTCATGTCAGTTTTGTGAGGGAGATGAGGCCATAATGCTAAACTTGAACAGCAGCAACAGCATCTTGCCAAGCCCCAATCTACAATAAAATGGCTGAGAGATGCATGGCCCAATCACTGCTTTCAGAACAGGAAGAGGTGGAGCTACAAGTGAGACAAAAGCAGGAAGTTACTACTCATACAGAGATTAATATAGATGCTAACAGCTTCAGGAGTAGTTTTTTTTTTCAGATCTTGACGAAATTTCTTTATTTCAAGAATAAAAAACAACACTGAAAGCAATTCTCCATAGAAATGACATTTTAACTCCACTTCCAACATGTTTTGGCCAGAGTGTGTGTGCTTTAATTTACAACCCTTTGAGGCCACCAGAGGATAAAAATGTCCTCTTCCAAAAACAGCTATGAATAAACAACAGATTAATATTGATCAGGGGTCACCAACATTTTTGAGCCTGCAACCAAAAAAAAGTTGGTTCCAACTTGTGATCCGTAACGCTCAAAACAGTTGGTGATTCCTGCTCTACAGAGAAGTGCCTCTCCATCTTGCTTGTTGCTCATCACGAGAATGAAATGATCAGTCAGCCAATGACATATATTTGTAACTTTATTTGTGACATGACAGCAGCCCAGGTGTGTAAACTCACTTACTGTTGTTTGTGTTATCTTCACAATGAGCTCTGTGAGCAGCAGCAGAGCAGGGGCCCATGTTTAAAACACAACCCAATTTTGGGTTGTGTGTGAAAGTCTGCTAAAGACATATTATCAGACACGAGGTCAAGCAAAGGTCACTCTCTCCACTTCAGAGACGCACACAAAGACAGAAAGACCCTCATAAAAAGAGCAGACCTACAACAGGAAAAATGTACTTCAGCGTTGAGCTCTCCATCCCTTCATCCTATTTTCTGTGCCTTCTACGTTCAGCTGATTCCAAGTCCTGACTGTGGTTTACAAAATAGTTCCAAAATGGGGAAAAATGTCCGTGTTGATGTCCAATGCTGATTTTAAAACTACTTTAGGGAAAGTGGAAAATAGCACAGCAAAAGTATTTTCATAGTTGTATATACTTAAATATTGTATATATATATATATTTTTCCATTGCATGGTAAATGGTAAACATGACATTTTTTTTCTTTTGTTCTCCAAAATGAAAATTTTTACAGAATGCATACTTATATAATGTAAAAACTTAAAGTTTTTTGTTATAATGGGACTCAATGGTACAATTTTTCCGTTTCCCTGAAAGGTCAGTAAGTTAGAATCTGACTCTGCAAAAAAATAACACTATATCAAATTCAATTTTATCACTTAACTTGTGTATAAAAGCCTGATCTTTTAATTTAAAAATACCCAGCCCTGCAACATCTACAGTATGTTATGGAAAGCAATTAATTTTAAGTCTTTTTTTAAATAAAAGCAGTGACATCATGTTATCAAATGGGCATTTAAAAGGATAAATAAAATAAATATGAAAATATTTGGTATTTTTTCACAAAAACCAAAGTTAATTTAATGATCAGAGCAAAAAACAAAAACAAACAAACATGAAAAAAAACCATTCTGTTATATTTTTATAGCAGTTTTTGGGAGAGGACATTTTTTGTCTTCCGGTGACCTTAAAGGGTTGTAAATTTGCCCCAGTTAGCCTTTGACCTCTACAAAAGATCAAGGGCCCTAATTTCCTTGCGCAGCCCTGTGCACAGCCAATTTGGCAATCTGGTAGACCAGCTACGCTGTGATGGGTGTGACAGGGGCAGGTGCCAACTGATTCATATTTGTGCAGTGACAATTTTGTGCCAGAAACTATGCGGAAGGTGCTCTGAAAGCTCGCCAGCTCCAACCTGGTCTATTCTCGAAGCATGCCCAAAGCACCCTCAGCAACTGTGCACACCTTACCAAAGCCTCAGAGGCAGGTTTCCAGAGTGTCAGGCACATTTTAATGCAATAAACAATCACAGCAATCACTATTTAATGTAACCGTCTGAACCAGCATATACTTTTGTATCTATATTAACTGTCCCATCACATCTGATGTCGATTAAAGCCGTTTGTCATAATGGAAACTTAACCTGACGGCAGCTGGAAGTTTGATGCACATCTCAAAAGCCAACAGCAAACAGCCTCATCATCTGAAACAGAGTATATATCCAGCTTCCGTCACCCGGTGTCTTAAGGATTTACCTGTTATTGTCCATATTTTTCTGTCTCAATCTTTATTCTTAATGTGATCTAAAAAGATGGAATACATTATAGCAAGGAGGATGAGGAGGACAAAACTGGAGAGAATTATTATCGACCAGGAATGAATCACAAGCATGATGAATGGATTAGCCTGCTGCTGTGTTTTAATAAAACTTTCATTTAACTTTATACGCTTATTCATGACACAGGAGTAGATCACATCTGTCCTGTGGGGTGGTCCACATGGTGATGCGCATTGTGGCCTCCGATGCGCACCCTTATGAACCCTGCACACTCCCAGTTGCTGTAAAAGTGACAGCTGCTCTGATCATCTCTGCCACCAGGTCTTTCCAGCACACCGGGGCTACAGTGGAGGGGATCAGTCAGGCCGATCAGTGGCTGCACCTTACCTGCAGCACGTTTAAAGGCAAGGAGAGGCTTTCATTTGATGGAGAAGATGACACTTGGCTGTGTTAATCCTACTTAAGCCTTCTCTACTCCATCTGTGCCACCTGTGCTAAGAGAAGGGAGACCTGAGGTGCGCCTGGCTGCGCCTTGCTGCACCGTGCACGAAAATTGCAAACTGCCCTGAACACATCCTGTTGGTGCAGCGCAGGTGAGTCGCTCCTGCGCCTGGTCTACGAAATTAGAGCCCATAGTGTTAAAATCAGTGTGCAGGCTCTTAAAATTAAACTCAGTGAAGCAACAGCAGTCAAGCCAGCCTCAGTTTATTGAATTGACTAAAGAGATGTGATTTTAACCAGCTGTTAGTGAAATTAGTGAAATATATTAAAGAGTCTATCTGGTGCACCAGGTTACCCGTCAAAAGCAGAAGAACCAGATAAATACAAGTAGCAAGCTCTTTAGTTTAGGAAGAAACTTAAGATTCTACAAGTCAGCTGCTGACAAACAGTCCAAGCCAGGAGTGGACTGGGACAGAAATTTGCCCCTGGACTTTTTGGTCCAGACCGGCCCACAGGTACTGTGCCGACTCTCCCCTTTGAAGCACCAAACACACAAACCCTTCATAACACCGCTATGCTGAATAATATCCATTTTTATTCTGAAGCCTTGAGTAAATAAATGATAAATATACAGTTCACTGCTTACTTACTCTTAAGACAGATTCTGGAGAAAGTAATAAAGATTCAAGAGTGGGGTTTCTGAGGGGATCACCTCCACAGGAGAGGTCACACTGGGCTCAGTGCCTTCACAAATCTGGACATGAAAAGTAGAGGAATAGTGTGGAATAGGCCTGAGCAAGATTACATGCAAAAAAATAGTCCGTATTTCATAATTAATAAAAGCAACAAATCAATTAATCAGTACAATTATTCTTTTCCAATACTTTAGAGAGCTATATTAGTTGTAACATACCACACTGTGTTTGCTTTTTATTATGTCACGTCGTTTATAGACGTTGAGCAACTGATCTGAAACATTTATTAGACTGGATGTTTGTCCACACCGTGCTTGAGGGCACTCCAGCTCACCACAGTATTACCTTTGTCAACATTAAATTCATCTGCCTCCTTGTTCTCCTCCTGCTCCTGCGCTGTCAGCAGTGTAACCTGACACCACCTGCTGCTGTGATGGACCTGCTGGAGCAGCAATCATCTCCATCACCTTTCTGCACTTACCAGCCGGTGTTGCAGAGCTTTTCTTTTTCTTTTCTTGAAGTTTTTCAGCACCTCCTTCTCCATTTTTTGCTTGTGCTCTCAATCTTTTTTGTTGTTCTGCGGGAACACTTATGTGTCTCTCTCTCATTATTGACTGAGTGCTTATTATTATTATAGGTGATTAAACAAAGGAAGCCTAGATCATGAGTTAATATAACCCTTTTAACTTCTTCTCATTCCAAAAATATTGTTTATTAATAAATCAAACCATTGAAAAACTTTTTTATTTATTTATTTTTATTTTTCATTCATCTCAGATTTTAAAATTAGCTAAATTTTATATTTTACAAAGTAAAAAAAACACAGTAGCAGCATTTATTATTTGTCAGGTTTATTTTATTGAAGAATTATAAAGGGTAAACATCCAAAATGACAAATTTCAGTTCTAACAGTGAGAAAATGTGAACCACAGCTTCATACATACTCATTTCATGAGTATGTAAAAGCAAAGACCTATGCACGAAACTGCCAAAATTTCGTTGCATTGGAGTTATTTGCCCCTTTAAATTACTTTTTTTTTAATTTTCAAAACTACTTGAATCCTCAATGAAAGATAGCCTCATGAACTGGGTTCAGTTGATTTGTTTTCAGGGTCCCAACTTTTGGAAAAAAAAAAAATATAACATACCTAAATGGTATCTGTCAGTTTTCAGCTCAAGCTCTCAGAAATATGTGCTCAAATTGTCTGTTTGAAAATGTTCCCTTTATGATGTCATACAGAGATAGTTGGAGGAACATGTCTTGGCATACACAGCACCCACAGTAAACATTAGAGCACAAAGATAAAAAAGATTAAGCCACAACCTCTCTTGAGAAGAGAGTGGTTGGAAACAGTTCATCAGGATATAAATCAATACAGCCTGTTCTACAGAAGGCTGAAACAGAGGGGTTTAGAGGCACATCAGGATTTAATGTGAAAGTTTAAATTTTTACAAGAAACTTCAGAAAGTCTGAGGATGACTAGGACCTGCAATATCCTGTAAAAAAATAGATAAATAAGGGACCTTCACAACACTAATGTGGGACGATGTCTCTTAAACTACATCCACGTTACATGTTAGTCTGTAGTTACACTGCCTGACGCCTGAGTACACTTATTCATTCCTGTTGTTGTCCCTCTGTCTCGCTGGTGGATCGTCATGGGTCCACCTCAGAGCAGAATAATGGAGGTTCTCTGGGATCTGGTCACCCTGGTTATGATACAAAACAGAGTCATTAAAAGCTCACTATTAGTACAGTCTGTGTCTATATTGCCATACATAGAACTAATGTTGTTCACAAAAGGCTGGAGACAGTGGACTGAGGTGCATAGTTTCTGCTTCCTCATTAATTGAGAGGTTGTTCTTGACCACTCCTCATTCTGATACAGCATTAACAGAAGTGTGTCCATTTACCATCTTAATGATAATTGATGATTAATTTTTCGGCATGTGTTTAATGTGTATACTTCAATTATAACAGCATAAAGAAAACTCACCTCTGTTAGGACCTGATATAGCTGAAGCTCTTCCTCCAGGGCCTGATTGGAAATAAACAATGGATTTAATACATTTCTAAACTAATCTAGTTTAACTTAAACAAGCAATACTTTTCAGTTTTCTAGATCATTTTGGTTGAGTGACATCACAGGCCTCTTCATGCCTCTGCACCAATGACAGTGAAGGCCGGTGTGCTGTTTCACACTGTCCATCCTTCTCTAAGTCCATCCATACAGGTCATGGCTTTCTGAATCTGCATTGCTTATAATGATGGAAGGGGATTGGGGAGCAGAAGGACATGACATGACATCTCATTCGAAAATCTCAGTTCACAGAGAAATGCTCTCAGCCTCTTTAAAAAAATGCCCTTTAAAATGCTCTGTTTTTTACTTTCTGGGGTTTATGATGTCATATTGATACAGCCTCAACCTACATGTTTTCTTACCCTAAAAATCAAAATTGCTCTCAGGGATTTTAATCCAATTTTGCAGTTATGTCCATGATGAGTAAAGGATTAGGAATATAAAAAGTCAGAGGTCAATGGGCATAGCCTCAGAGCTATATGTTAATCCCATGCCCTTGGGAACATTTTTTTTTTTTTTTTGGCAGTGATCATCAACTGGCAGCCATTGGATATTAATATCTGGATATTTCAGATATTATTACATGCTATCTGAACAGACGGAAGGCATGTATTAAACTACTAGCCTGTGATAAAGGTAAAAATCAATCCTTGTTTCTCTTTTAAAAAATATTTTTGTGGGAATTTACCAAAGCAAAAGACAACTACATTTAATTTTTTTTTACAATTACGAATAAAAAAAAAACTTCTTTTCTTATATGATGTAATTGTTAAAAGAAACATATGACCTTTATGAATCCTTCTGTACAAAACACATATTATACTTTCTTTGGGGCCCTTGTTAGTTACCCTTGCACAGCAGCTGGATCTGATTGATCCAATGTTGTGGCAAACTTCAGTCTGTAATGATTGTGTGCTGTCCAAGCAGCACAGCCCAATCTCGTCTGAGAGCAGGATGACGAGAAGCTTCAAGTGAGATGATTACAGGAAGTGACTTCACTTATAAAGGTTAGCATTGATGCTTACATATCCAGTAACAGTTGTATCAGATCTGGGGTGCTGGTTTGGCAGTGTGGTTAGCAACCATGCACATCCCATGTACATACTTCTGCCAGTCCGGGTTCGAATCCAGCCTGTGGCCAGTTTGCAGAGTGTCTTCCCCTACTCTCTCCCCCTTTCACAAGCCTATCCACTGTCTCTCTCCTATCAATAAAGGGACAAAATTCCCCAAAATATATATATTTTAGAGATTACACAAACACGAGAAAAAGGAAAAGATAAGAAAAAAAAACACAAGACCGAATATCACTCCTTCCCAAAAACCAGAGATTTCAAACCTCAAATTAAGCAAAAAAAAAATACACATGGAAAAACAAGTAAGTAAAAGTGACAACATGAACAACATTAAACATGATCAGTTATGCAGAATAGGTGAATCAAAGCTGATTTTTTTTTTTTTTTAATAAGTTATTTTTTGGGGCTTTTTTATGGCCTTTATTTGTTAGGACAGCTGAAGTTGTGACAGGAAAGCGGGTGAAGAGAGAGAGAATGACATGCAGCACAGGGCTGAGGCCGGATTCGAACCTACAGCCGCTGCTGGGGGTTGGCAGACCCCGTACATGGGGCGGACGCTCTACCAACTGAGCTAATGTCCACCCCTGATTTTTAACCATAAAAATAGTTCAGCAAAAAGTTCCAAACTCTTATCAAGCACACTTCCTCTGACCTCGTTATAAAGACTCAGGACTCTAATTTCGTGGTGCAGCACAGGGAGCGCAAGCCTGGCGCACCCCAGGCAGTGTTAATTTCGTCCGGCGCACTGCCGTGCGCTGCCAATTTGACAATTTGGTAGACCCACTGTGCAGAGATGGGTGTGACGGTGCACCTGAGGGAGGTGCTGACAGATTCATGTTGGCGCAGTGTCAAATTTGTACCAAAAAAATGTGTGGAAGGTGAGCTGAAAGCTCGCCAGCTCCAACCTGGTCTATTCTCTGCACAAGTGGAGCGCACCCTCCGCAGCTGTAATTATGTGACAGGCGCACATGTGCGCACACGTCAACAAAGCCTCAGAGGCAGGTTTCCAGAGTGTCAGGAACATGTTAATGCAATAAACAATCACAGCAAATACTATTTAATGTAACCGTCTGAACCAGCATATACATTTGTATCTATATTAACTGTTACATCACATCTGATGTCAGATTAAAGCCGTTTGTCATAATGGAAAGACGGCAGCTGGAAGTTTGATGCACATCTTACAAGTCAACAATAAACAGCCTTAACATCCGATACTGATATATCTGGCTACTCTATCTGGCTACTATACTACTATATATCTGGCTTCTCTCATTTTATCAAATTCAAAGAAAAGACGAAGAAAAAAGAGATTAAAAAAATGTACGTCACTAAGGAACAGGTCACCTGTGATCTCCCATATTCCCCTGTTTTAGTCTTTATTTTTAACGTGATCTAAAAAGATGGAGTACATTATTGTAAGGAGGATGAGGCGGAGACACCGGGAGAGTATACAGTATATCACCAAAGGTTCTGCTATTTGGCTACGACAGACCAGGAATGCAGGTGGATCACAGCACTATGAATGGATAAGCCAACTGCTGTGTAACTATCTCTTAATTTTGTACTCCTATTAATGACAAAGGAACAGATTACATCTGTCCTGGGAGCTGGCCCACACTGTGATGTACTTCGTGGCCTCCGATGCGCGCCCCGCTGTCCATTCTCCTGCTGAAGGGACAGCGGCTCTGACCGTCTCTGCTACCGGGTCTTTCCAACACACTTTTTCCGCGGTGGCGGGGATCATTCAGACTAATCAGATGCTGCGCCTCGGCCGCAGTGCATTTAAAGGCAAGGAGAGGCGGTCATTTGATTGGTGAACACAGCACTCGGCTGTGTTAAACCCACTCATGCCTTTTCTCCTCCCTCTCTGGCACTTGTGCGGAGGGGCAGGCACGGAGGCGTGGATGCGCTCCTTTGCGCCTCTCTGCTCCTGGAGTGCACCTCTCTTGGCACTGCAGGAAACTTGCAAAGTGCGCTGGTCACACCCTGTCTGCAAGGCGAAGGCCGGCGCAGGGCAGTTGCACTTGCGCTTGGTCTACTGAATTAGAGCCCTCAGTCTCCTCAGATTCAGAGTATTGGCCATTTCACCCATCCAAAGATCATAGGTTTGAACATGGTCTATGCTCCATACCCTCAAGATCAGTTTTTTTGCTATCACCATACCAAATGAAACAGCCTTCCTATATATTTATTAGCAGAGGTAAAGAGGCCAGTAACACCAAGAATGGGAACAAGTGGGTGGGGTCTCTGGTGTTTTCAAAATGTCATAGAGAAACAGTTACAAGTACAGTCCTCAAAGACCATTGAAAAACATATTAGATACTTGAGCATTTAAAGAATCTGTTTTTCATATTAGATGCCCCCCCCCCCCCACACACACACACACACACCACCTTACAGCCTCTTGTTTACTTTAACTTGAACTTTCAAATATAACAGCATAAACAGGTGAACCAGCTAAATATCATGACTATTTTTGAGGACGGTTTCCCTGAGAACATACTACAGTGTGATATTAGATATGTTGTCACATTGTAATAGAACCAGCATGTAAACTCTTGAATGTAAAGTGCATGTTAATCCTGCTGAGGCTCTTCAGTTTGGGTGGAAAGTAAAGGAAGTCTGAAATTCAGCTGCTGTCAACCCTTAACTGGACCCTTAACTACCCCTTTCATTTATTTATTTGTTGATTTGTCTAACAATGCAAGCTGTATTACATTAAACCACTGAGTCATATTCAGACTATGTTAGTTCAGCATACCTGTGGATATACAGCTGGTTTTCTCCTTCTTTGCAAATGCTTTGTAAGCCAGGAAAACAGCCAGGATGGTCATAAAAGCCAAAGCTGTACTCAAGACATACACCAAAACATCCTCTTCTTTTTCATCTTCATCTATGGATTAACATTTGGACAGATTAGATATCAGATTTGATTTAACACATTTTCCTGACACTCTAGTTCAAGTCACTCACCTTTAATTTCCAGCTTGGTCCCGTTCCCCAACAGTACGTGTCCACATGAAGCAACAGCACAGTGGTAGGTCCCAGCATGAGAACGACTCAGCTTCTCCATCTCCAAGCTGTAGACACAAGAGTGTGTTTGGGAGTTTACTTCCCCCTCACACTCTTTATTCATGCCTCCATGGGTGGAGATAAGTCCTGGATGAGCTTCTTGAGGGTTCCTCACCCAGTAAACTCTGAGGTCTCCATCACAGCTCCCAGTGAGGACCGTACAGTTCAGAGTCACAGAGGCTCCATGCTGGACCACTTCAGATTCAGACTGATAGATGATGGTTGGAATGTTAAATACTGAACTCCTTACCTGGACGATGACGCCTCCTACAAAGTCAACCATAAAAGACTGGCTAGTCATGCAGTGGTAAGTCGCTGAATCTGATGGTTGGACATCTGTGATGATCAGTTGAAATTTCCCCGGGCTGATGTCCACTTTGAAGCGTGGATCATTCTTAAATTCACCAAACAGTAAGACTTCTGTATGGTAACTGTAGGACACAGACACCTGCTCTAGTTTTTGTCCCAGACTTTCTTTAAACCAGTAAAACATCACTGCTGTGGTCTTCTGATGGAAACACTCCAAAGTCACATCTTCACCGACACTAACTGATTGAATATGTAGAGATGAGGACGGCTTCAGGGTCCCTGCACCTGGAAAGGAGAAATGTCAACATATAGGGAAATTATGGTCAACTTAGAAAAGACTGATGTCATTTTCGTAGTTTTTTGTGAAAAAACAGTCAAAGAAGCACTTCTAAGAGACATAACTCACCCATTCCTCCGATGAGCAGACATGTCACATACAGAGCAAACTTCAGTCGAGCCATTTTGTTGAAGACACGCTGCATGGTGACTGAAGAGGACTTGATCTTGTGACTCCTTTACATGGTTAAAGCTTTTGTGATTGGCCAATCAGAAGTGTTCACATGATTGGGGATCACACTTGTTTCTGAGCCACACAGAGGAACTGAGATCAACATTAAAACAAATTCAAGAGGAGCAGGGGGAGGGCTGTAATCTGAACTTGATTACCCAATTATTCAGTATGTCTGCTTTAGATTACAATACAAATGAAACTGATTGTGCTGCATATATTAAGTTGAAAGTTCATGACACAAATGTGAGAAAAGCATTGTCTGTTGGATAGAGCAAGGGTCTTTGTTCTTCAATACAGTTAAACACAAACAATCTTCTACAATTCCTACAGAGACACTTGCTGTGGTAGAAAAAGTTAGGGGGATGAAGCAGACTTAGAAGCACAGAGTCTGCTGTTAATAGTGTTGCTTCAATCACATCTACCTTTTTCATTCCTCTGATTTTCATGGTATTAAGTTCCTAATATATTTCTTTCTTTGGAATTTAGTTGTGTGCACTTTTTGTTTTAGTATGTTCTTGACATCATGGTCATGTTGAAAGTTCATGTTCAGTTTGGAAGAAGGCACAAGTCCAGATTAGATCGGTTAGCCAACCATTTATTGACAATATGTGAGACAATACAAAAATAATAAAAACACTCAGCTGCTGAGGGCTCTGTTCTGCACCTCACCAGGGATGTACAGACAAAGAGCATTGTACAATAGATCTTATTAACATCAGGATTTGGGCAGTATCAAGTAATCACGTGTTAAGATCATGTCTGGTTTCATAAGCTATGTCTGTCAAGAAAGATAAACATAATAGCTAGATAAAGGTCAGACTTAAGGCAGAAGTTCAATCAAGAGTTCAACGAAAGTTCTCGAAGTTTTACAAAACCACAGGATCAACTACAGGATGTGAAATTGGGAAACTGGCCCCCAGTCCTTAACTGAAACCACAGTCCTGTCTAACTGAGATTGCGCCATTATGATTTATGACACATTTGACCTGCTGAACAAACATGTTTGAACTGATCTGCCCTAACATAATATGTTTGAATAACTGTTCAGCATAAAACGACATCTTTGGACAAATGTTAACATTAGCTTGAATATAATTATACCAGTCAGCATGAGTTGAACCTTACTCACTGAGTAGCGTTGAGCACAGATTGAAAACATAATTCAGAGGGAAGTAAAGAATCAAACATTTTAATTCATCTGAAAAAGTTTGAATGTTTTGGCTGTTAGTGTTTAACCTTGTTCCTTACACAGCAAATTTTGTAATGTAGAATCAACACTTATAGAGTTAAATTAACACTGTGATTAGTTTTGGTCCACATCAGAATGGGTGTTAAATTTACTCTTTCCACAGTGTTTACATGTCAGAGTAAAATTAACTCAAAATTGAGTAAAAAGTGAACACGGGCTAACACAGTACAGTGTTAACTAAACTTAACGCTATGGGTAAAATAATTACTGTAGTAACCAATCAACTCTGAAAAACTCTTTAACACTGCCCTGAGTTACAGAAGATTAACACTGGAGGCTCAGATAACTCTAATATCTGTTACTGTTACAAACTACTGTGTAGATTATTGACTCTGCTACAGTGAAAAACATTCTCAGAGTCAAATCCTAAGTCTTTAACACTGCTCAGATAAATATGGAGTGTTGTTTTATACTTCTATGCAGTCAAATTGCAGCTATCCAGAATAGCTCAATATTGCTTTAAAAAGTACCATTAAGAATAAAATTTACCAACAAATGCATTCACTGACTTAACTTTTTCTTGTATAAAAATATATATTTTCAAAATGCATTTGATTTATATTTTTGACTTTTATTCATGCAAAAGCACTATCAAGGTGTTCAGAAGCATCAACAATTGTGCGATACATGTGCCTACTGTGCCAAACGACCCGATACAACAACTTGTTCTCATGCACCACTTCTAAACCTCTGGAAAAGCACAAGCCACAATTTAACAGTACCAGTAAGGTTGTGTAACAGTGTATTTGCTGTGCCAAGCACCCAAAAACAACAACTCATACAAATGGATTACATTACAGGGCTCCAAGTGAACTATAAATATAACATTTATGAGGTTGATGGTTGCAGGTGTGCTTGTTGTGACAAGCAACTGACCTCAAGACTGCCTAAAAACATTGCATAAATAACAAACGCCACCACTTTACGAATATTGACCCTTGGTCTGCATAAATGGCAACATGGAACAATGGATAAAGAGGTATCTGTCGTACCGTACTTTATTTGAACATTAAATAGTTTGAAGTAAAACAGATTATTTATCTGCAACACCTTTACAATAAACCTGTCTGGGTGATCTTAAAGGTGTGGTAATGGTGATCAAAACACATGATCCCCATCAATTTCTCATGGAGCAAAGCACAGTCATCTTTTAAAGCAATCGACTCAATTTGACAAATTCAGGCATCTCATTTGCTACCTCAGTACAGATAATAAAGTCACAACTGTACCATGACATTTTATCCATTTTGCAGAAAACTCTCTTGTAGACAACACAGTTCCAAATTTTTGCAGCAATTGTCGCACCCTGATTTAACTCATAAAGTGTCACCATCTTTCATGGACCTCGAATTAATCTTTTCTTGCTAAAAGATTCATGATACATTGCCATTTAACTTTGGTGCTTTTTTGCTAATGTCTTTGTAATGTTTTTATAGATTTTTAATTGTAGCTTGAAGAATTATAAAATCGGAACAATTTGCCTTATACTACGGGGATAATGTATCATGAAGGGATGCTTTGACAAGAGATTTATTTAAGGAAATAATTGTCTGAACAGGCAATGATGATCAGTGTTTAATGTTTGTGGGTATGTCATCATGCCGTCTGACAGGACTGGTGAAAATACAATGTCAACAATATGCAGAAACAAAAGTAGGAGATACCAGTGTTTATCATCCGTCTTGATCAAATCACCAAATAGCAAAGGCATATTGTGTAACAAGTACCAAGACTGTGTGACATTCAACCCTAAGTCATTACTTCCATCCAGCAATTTAACTGTAGGTGGAGAAGGATGTTTTTGCTGCGGATTGAAACCATAGTCATATGCATTCAGTATTCTACCAGCCACTTGTTCAGCACTTAGGAAGTTACCCATCATGTACATTAGAATGAGTTTCACTTCAAACTGACCAACCCCCTCTAAAATATCATGCATTATATCTACAGAAAAATTGTTGGCTGTTTTGAAATATTGAAGTGAATTCAGCAGACAAGTGCATTTCACACCGTACACATGGACTGGCTCCCATCTGCATGGCCTAGGTGGCGCCATGTCTGCACAGCATACTGGAAGAGCACAGCTGAAGTTGGTCTTCTTTGTGTACTTTCTTAATGAAAAAAAAAATAAAAAGTTTGGTCACTGGGGAGAAGACATTCCGTTAGCACTTGCCCTAAACCTAACCATATGAGGATTCTTGCCTAAACCTAACCTCAGGACACTAATTTTATCTGTATTTTGATTCATCCGTCAGTCATACAGACTCGAGAGTGGTGTACTCTTCCAATATGCTGTGTTGATATGGCGGTGCCTGGTTCCTGCATATGGGTACTCTTGTATACACAAATCTGACAAGGATCTGTTTGCACTGTCTGACACTGCTGTGCATGCATATCAACAGCTCTTAAAATAACATCTGGATCATCTTTACAGATTTCCCTTTGAAAACAGAGTTTTTCAAGAAGACAAACTCAACAGCAAAATCAAGCCCCAAATGGTTCCATAAAACTAAACAGACCATGCAAACCAAGACTGTCCCCAGTTACCTGAACTGCAGTGCCAAGAATGGCATATTTAAAATTTGGAATTTTAAGTTCCTCTCTCTCTAGCACTTTCAGGTCATTAATGAGTGGCTCAGGTATCAAATTAAAGCTGTATTTTTTGATGTCCTGTGCAAGGAATAGAGCACACAAATGAATATTAATCAAAGATGAATTAAAGATTGGGGGGAAGTTCCTAAGAGTAAAATATAAAGCACCTAATTTATGTAAACCTTGTTCAGGTCCCGTTCCAAAAACGTCACAGAACAGCTGGATTTGCAAGGTTTGGCAGGTTTTTTCATGCTAATGTGAACACCATAAAAAAAGGTTGGAGACATCTGCTGTGGCTGGAGTCAATCACATTACTGCTACAGTCAGCATCATTTCACACAAACAACTTCCCCTTTTTCCTTCCTTATGTTACATCACATCATTTACTGTAGAACAGTGGTCACCAGCCTTTTTCAGCTGAGGATCACCTATAATGCTAAGTGAGATGGCACAATCTGCTTGCCTAAATTCACGGAGAACCATAAACAAAACTTCACATTTTAATGGTCATCAGCTAACTTCACAATCAAAGATGCAATCTTCAACCCGTAAATGTGAAAAAGGGCAGGTACTAAAAATAAAGTCTGTGGATTCAAAATCACATTAGCACCTTACAATGTAGGCAGCCTAATACAAAACAAAACTGGTCACCAAGGACTGGAATAATGTGAGCATAAAACACAATTGAGTTCATCTTAATATCTCTCTAATACTCAAAACTAATGAGGTGGAGAGAAACCAGTCAGTTTATTTTCCAGAGCAGCTGGATTCAACAGACATATCATGGATAAGCAAAAAGGTCTATCCTTTGTGTCAGATTAAGAGTGAAGCATGAAGTATAAACAATCTATTTGAATTGTCTACAACTAGTTCAAGATCTACAATTTGGTGACCCCTGTCGTAGAATATAATGACGAAAGGTAATATGTTACTGCCATGGCTGCAATGTTATTTACAATCACCATGGAGCTAATGTCAAGGATAAAATAGTCATTTACGTGAATGTTAGCTACTTAAGCCAACCTGTCACACCATCACAGGCATATGCTGAAATAATATTAAAGTAATTTGCTTTGCAAGTGGATTTGTTTGGTCACCAGTTTGAAAAAAGGTCACCCATGCACAGAGTCAAAAGGTTAACCTTACATTTGATTTGAACTGCCCTTCAGCCAATGGAGGTTGTTTCTTACCAACTCACTGCAGTTTTAGAAGAATTCAAGTCATGTATGACAAAACAAAACTGTCCCTCAATGTTAAAGTGTCAAACTCAATTGCCTTTTGTGGACAGGGTCAAGTTGGACAATTTAAAGCTGGGCATTCACTCATGATGTCATTCATATTGTGAATAAGGTGTTAAGACACAAACACAACTTGCTCAAAAACAGTGGACAACACAGTATTCTACCAAAATGCAATTTCTGTCGAAATTCCAAAATAAAATTGGGTGAAGATATAAATAAAAGACACTTACCGTAGCTGTGTCTCATGGAGGAATAATGACGTGACAAAAATCGGTTGGTTTGAATGAGGAAGATGTAGGTGAAGCATTCCAAAGTAGAATTAACACTGCTTCTTTTAACTCCGGGAACTATGGGACATTCAACACAATCTGTTGTTGTGATTTCTCTGAAAGAGTCAATGAACCGCATATTTAACACTGCCATTTTTTTATTTTTTTTTTGTATAATGAGTGTAGATCCTCTGCTGATGCTGTTCAAACATTTGGAGCTGTAACATCAGGTTTAGGATGAAGATGAGGCTGTAATGCTAACATTTAACAGCAGCAACAACATCTTGCCAAGCTCCAATCTACAATGATTGTACGTAGCCCAGGGATGCATGGCCCAATTAAAATCATTCAAAACAGGAAGAGGTTGAGCTATTAGCGAGACAATAGCAGGAAAAGCTTAGCCTAGATGCTAATAGTTTCAGTAGCAGTTTTGTGAGATATAGAGCACATTTTTATTACATGAAACCAAACAACACTGAGAGTGATTCACAGAAATGAAAATTCAAGTCCTCTTCCAACATGTTTTGGTGAGAGTTTTTTTCTATCATGTTGTGGCTCGGTTTTCTGCTTTAAACCACAGCTATAGCACCCACCTACTACATTATCTAATTGGCCTATCATAAATGTGATTGACTGCACAATCATCCAATCACCTGCTGGACAAGCTTTTCAAAGGTTCTGCTTATTCTAACTTTCAATACTTTCAATAGACTGTTAAGACAAACTGGAGAAAAACATTGAACACAATGTCACGTTGTACCCCCTCACCCTCTAAACCGAAGTCACAAATATAGTGGGGTTGACAATATAATTAAATATTGTAAAGATTCATTTCACAATAAGTTCTATGTCTTAAAGCAAAATAAAGTTAATATGTCCTCTCAAATTATACTTAAAATACCCTCTTGTTCCATCTTGTACTTCTTCAAGTAATATTATTTATTAATTAATCACACCATTTAAAATCTTTATTTCATTTGTTTAATTTTTATTTTTTTATTTACCCTAAACGTCATAATAATCTTTCTTGTTTCTTTTAAAAAGTGGTAGCAGTTATTATTGGTCAGGTTTAGTTTTTTGGAGAATGATAAAGAGTAGAACATACAAAATGACAAATTTCAGCTCTAAGAGAAGAGAAAATGTGTCACAATGAAAGACAAAGAAAGCTGTGAACCACACTGCACACTGACTTTGATTTAAATCCCAACTTTGACAAGGCAACGAGCCAATCAGAGTGGAGCCTTCTTTAATCGGCACATGGTAAGACCCATAAGGAGGTTAACACCAGCTTATTTGGCAATGATCCTGCCCAAAATATTTTGTCCCACTATTTAAACCACAGCTTTAGACCCTCTTGTTTTCATTCATGAACATGTAAAAGCAGAGACCTTTGCACACAACTGGCAATATTTGGTTGCATTGTAGCTGTTTGCCTTCTTAAATAACATTTTTTCTTCATCTTAATCTTGCTTGACTCCTAAATGAAAGATAGAGGTCATAAAATGTTTATCTTTCAGTTGGTAGCTCAAGCTTTCAGAAATGTGTGACACAATAGTCTGTTTCAAAGTGTTCCCTTGATTATGGGACAAGCTCAATCCACAGCCACACTTGACAAGGGAGCAAAACAGTTCGTTAGGATTTCAGACAAAACAGCCTGTTCTAAGCAAGGATTTAATATTTAAATGTATTTTAGTCAAACTTCATGACTGGGACCTCATAATTCTGTTAAAGGAATACTCCGACTATTTTGGACCCACGCCCTTTCCCTAACATTGACAGAGTGAGACAAGCTCAAAAATACCTTTTTTGTGTCTCTGCGTCCAGTGGCTGGCTCCCAGCTGTTAGCTCCGTCGGTAGCTTAGCTCAATCGCTGGAAGTCAATAGGAGTCAAATCCGGACTGACGAAAGTGGACAAAATACTCCTTGCAGTGGTCCTGTGGAGGGCGTATTAGCACGTGAAGTAAATCCAAATGGCTATAAAACATTTTAAACGACATGTTTTCTTTCTTAAATCCGTTAAAATAACGTTTAGATAAACACATACCTGCGCATGCGCACTGCTCCGCAGACCGGAAGTAGCAGCCGGACTGACAAAAGTGGACAAAATACTCCTTGCAGGCGTCCAGGGGATGGCTTATTAGCACGTGAAGTAAATATGAATGGTCATAAAACATATTCAAAGACGTGTTCTCTTTTTCAATCCGTTAAAATAACGTTTTGATACACGGACAGATCTGCGCATGCGCAGTTCTCCTTGAACCCGGAGTAGTAGCGGACTGACAAAAGTGGACAAAATACTCCTTGCAGGCGTCCAGGGGATGGCTTATTAGCACGTGAAGTAAATCCGAATGGTTATGAAACATTTTAAAAGACGTGTTCTCTTTTATAAATCCGTTAAAATAACGTTTTGATACACACACAGACTGGCGCATGCGCAGCTTCTACTTCCGGTCCGCGGATTACTGCGCATCGCCTGTGTATCAGCGTTGCCTTCCGGGTTCATGGAAAAGAAAAAAAAGATAGGTATGTGTTTATCTAAACGTTATTTAAGTTTAAGAAAGAAAACATGTCGTTTAAAATGTTTATAGCCATTTGGATTTACTTCACGTGAACAGGACCACTGCAAGGAGTATTTTGACTTCCAGCGATTGAGCTAAGCTACCGACGGAGCTAACAGCTGGGAGCCAGCCACTGGACGCAGAGACACAAAAAAGGTATTTTTGAGCTTGTCTCACTCTGTCAATGTTAGGGAAAGGGCGTGGGTCCAAAATAGTCGGAGTATTCCTTTAAAAAAGGTAAAAGAAGGGACATTCACAAAAGTAATGTGTGATGATGTAATTGAAACTACATCCATGTTACATGTTAGTCAGTGGTTTCACTGTCTGAAAAACACATTCACTCCAGGTGTTGTCTCTTTGTCTCACTGATGGATCGGCATGGTTCAACTTCAGAGCAGAATAATGGAGGTTCTCTGGGACCTGGTCACCCTGGTTATGATACAAGACAGAATCATTAGGAGCTCATAGTTAGTGCAATCTGAGACATAATTGAACCACATGAACATGAGATGTGGTTCAAAAAGGCTGCAGACACTGGACTGAGGTGCATTGTTTCTACTTTCTCGGTCAATGACAGGTTGTGCTTGACCACTCCTCATTCTGATACAATAACAGCCCTGAGCATTAACAGAATTGTGTGTCTACTTGCAATCTAATAATGATTTATGATTATTTGGGCATGTGTTTCACTGTGCTTCGGTCATAATAGCATAAGAACACTCACCTCTGTGTTGGGACCTGATACAACTGAGACGCTTTCTCCAGGGCCTGATTGGAAAGAAACAATAAAGAATTAATAGATTTATATCCTGAACAAGTTAAAATAAAGCTAGTAATGATCTGGACTTCTCTACATCATTTTGGTTGGGTTACATTACAGCCCTCTTCATGCCTCTGCACCAATGACAGTGAAGACTGGAGGTGTGCTGTTTCACACTGTCCATCCCTATCTGAGTCCATCCATACAGGTCATGATATTGTGAATCTGCATTTCTTTAATGTTACTAGAAGGGACTTGCGGAGCAGGAAAACATGATTACTCTTACTGAAATCTCACTTCACATAGAAATGCTCTCAGCCTCTTGTTGACATAAAATGGCCCTGTTTAAATGCTCTGTTTTTACATCCTGCGGTTTATGATGTCATAATTACACAGCCTCCACCTACATGGTTTGGGGTTTTTTGCTCAACAAAGGTACACACTGTGAAGTTTCCAATGGTCTACTTTCCTAAAAATCAAAAGTCGAATGATGGAAGATATTAGATTACCCCCCAACCTGTAGTAAGGGACAGAGACTTTCTTACACGTTCGGTAAAGACCCTGCCGAAAAAAAAACACAGTCACACTGGGTTAACAATGAAACACATTTGGACATAAGACCTTTAAGTGTCAAAACTCAATGTCAGGGAGTCTTGTGGTTACTCTTTGCTTGAGAACCCAAAATCCTAAAATTGCTGTCAGGGATTTTCATCTAACTTTACAGTCATTAAAATCAAAGATTAAAGCTCGGGTCTACGATCTGAAAACCAGTTTGGCTGTTGAGACAGATTTGAAAAACGCAGCCTGTCCCCCTTCACTCACCCCCCTTCAAGATCCCGCTCCCCAGCTCGTGTCGCCTCCAAACACCCCCAGATAGAGCAAGAAGCTGGCGGGCAGAAAATATTCATTGGCGTTGAAGATAAATGAGATTTCTCACAGCTGAAAGTAACAAACATGACAGTCATCCCCCTTGTAACACACAGCAGTAGCCATTTCAATTGGACCGGCGGCGAAGCGGGTCTAGCGTTGCCACTGTTAGCCGATCAGTACAGACCTGATTGTGGGCGAGGATTTACCTTTCTCGGAGTGTGTTCACCAGTTCAGATTACAATGCTAAAGATGAGTGGCTAAATTATGCTAAAATCTAGTGACAGAGCCTACCCGTTCCTGACGCTTCAGTAACTGTGCAGCTAGCTGCTCACCGGTATATGAGGGAGGAAGTGGGGAGGAGGCGGGACGGTGTGGAGCAAGGGAGACAGGGATTGGATGGACTCACGGACCAATCGGCGGTTCGGATTGGTCAACTATTATGCCGCTTTGCAGCAGATATACTGAATGGATTATTTTTTAAATTCTTTTTGGTCTTTATATTGCGTAGATCGGAACATGGGACCATAACCGCCTTATAAACAGTGTTATTAAGATGTACCAAGCTTCCAAGTCATAGACCATAGCTTTAAGCTATTTGATGCAAAAGACCAGAGGCCAAAGACCATAATTAAAGAGCTATTATGTTTCCCCTTGCTACTGAGAGCATTTTTCAGGACAGTGATTACCAACTGGCAGCCTTTGAAACAGTTTTGCAGATTATACACTTGTCTTACTCTATAACCTGTTTTTATAATGATCCAAATATTTTAACATGCTTTCTGGAAAGACAAAGTGCAAACCTTAAACTACTAGCCTGTGATAAATGTTAAAAACAACCTTTTTTATTTTTCATGGGATTTTAACAAAAGAAAAGATGACTAAATGTTATTTTATTGCAATCAATTCAAAAAAGCTTGGTTTATCTTTGTGTTAAATATTTGTTTAAAGAAACATTAGGCAAAACATTTATAAATCCATCTGTATAGAATATGGATAATCCTGTTAGTTAACCTTGTGCAGCAGCTGGATCTGCCTGATTGAGCGTCAGCTAATCTATCTTGTCAAACTCCAGTCTACAACTTTGAGCTACCCAAAGCTGCACAGCCAAATAAAGTGGAGCTACATAAGAGAGCCAATTACAGGACGTGACTTCACATATAGAGACTGACATAGATGTTTGCAAGTCAAGTAGCAAATTTATCAGATCCAAAAAAAAAAAAAAAATTGTGTGGTGTGTTTATTTGCCTCAAACTCCATGGCTGTAAATTTCATTTTTCATTTACGGTTACTCTGCTCTTCCAAACTCTCCATTGTGACAGCTGATGGAACACACAAAATCCCCCTTTAAATCGCAGTTTTTTTTTATTTATGCATGCAATTTAGCACCCGTTATATTGGATCTTAGTAGATTCACAGTATTGGCCATGTCACCCATCCAAAGATCGTAGTTTTGAACATGGTCTATCTTACATTCCCTCAAGATCAGTTTTTTTGCTATCACCAGATCCAAATCAAACAGCCATCCTTTTATTTTTATTAGAAGGGGTTAATAGGGCCTGTAAAAACAAGAAGTGCAGTAGTTTTACCCTGGGAAATCATTCTGATTTCTAGGAAGAGTTTTAAATGGCATGAGGTTGTTTCAAATTTACAGAGCAGCAAAGGATACTTCTCAAACTGTCACTCCACAGTCCTCTGTGATTTCTGCATTTATTTCATCAGACCAAGCTTGTTAAATGGCTCAAGTATCACATTTTTTTTCTAGGGAAGTATAATAATTATTTTATCTATGTATATGCTTTCTATAAATCCAGCATATAAATTCAGCTGAGGCTCTTCAGTTTATGAGGAATGTCAATTAAAAGTCAGCTTCAATCAACAAGTCAAATCTAATTAATGCTGATTATATGAACCCTAAACTACCCCATTTATTTATTTGTTGACTTTTTTCATTAATTGATGTTTCAGATTAAACCACACACAGTCAGATTCAGACCACACCACTTAAGCATACCTGTGTTTATACAGCTGGTTGTCTCCTTCTTTGTAAATGCTTTGTAAGCCAGGAAAACAGCCAGGATGGTCATAAAAGCCAAAGCTACACTCAAGACACACACCAAAAAATCCTCTTCTTTTTCATCTATGGATTAACATTTGGACAGATAAGATATCAGATTTGATTAAATACATTTTCCTGACACTGTAGTTCAAGCCACTCACCTTCAATCGGGACGTTATCTTCTGAACTCTTTACATTGATGATGACGCCTCCTATAAAGTCAAACCCATGAGAGGAGCGATTCATGCAGTGGTAAGTAGCTGAGTCTGATGTTTGGACATCTCTGATCTTCAGATGATATTTTCCCGGGCTGATGTACGGTTTGAAGCGTGGATCCTTCTCAAATTCACCAACCAGTGAGACTTTATTGTGATTCTTGTAGAACAGGGAGACCTGCTCTGGTTTTTGTCCCAGACTTTCTTTAAACCAATAAAATGCCACTTCCCTGCTCTCCTGATAGAAACACTCCAAAGTCACATCTTCACCAACACTAACTGATTGGGTATGTAGAGATGAGGACGGCTCCAGGGTCACTGCACCTGGAAATGGGAAAAATAAAGATTAAGTTAAATAATAATTATAAACTAAGAAATGAAGTCTTACAGCATTTTGTTTGATTTTCTGTAAAAAAAAAAAAAAAAGTCAAAGATGCACTTCTAAGAGACATAACTCACCCATTCCTCCGATGAGCAGACATGTCACATACAGAGCAAACTTCAGTCGAGTCATTTTGTTGAAAACACGCTGCATGGAGACTGAGGAGGACTTGATCTTGTGTCTTCTTTTTATGGTCAAAGCTTTTGTGATTGGCCAGTCAGAAGTGCTCACGTGATTGGTGATCACACTTGTGCCCAATCAAGAGGAAGTCAGTTCAACATTAAACAAAATTCAAGAGGACTGCTGCTGCTGTACAAAGAGAGGGAGGGCTTTAATATGAACATGATGACCTGCTTTTCAGTAGGTCTGTTTTAGATTGCAAAGGAAACTGATCATGTGGCAGATATAAACATGAAATTTCCTGCCACAAGCGTGAGATGCCTGTTGTCTGTTGTATAGGGGAAGGGTCTCAGTACTGTTAAACACAAAAAAACATCAAATTCTGACAGTAACACTTTATACCTGCTGTGGCAGCAGAGCGTGACCTTTTTGCATTCCCCTGTTTGTATGGCATTAATGTCCTGATAGTTTACTCTCATTACATTATTATTTTTTTTGTACTTCTTGCTTCTGTCCAGAGTATGCCCATCATGTCATGGTCAGCACGTGGTGGTAGGTGGAACCCTCACTGACGGACAACAAGCACCAATTGACAACAGCAATCAGAAGGCTGTAAAAGCACTTTAATTCAACTGAAAAGTTTCCATTTTTTCTCTTTATTTTTGATCCTGTTCACCATTAAGGCTGTCATTTTTCCAAAAAATCAAAGTTGAATGGTTTTCAGACTTGTACCCAAATAATCGAAGATAATCAGTTATCCCCACCCCCCTCCTGTAATAAGGGACAGAGACTCTCTTACCCTTTTCGGTAAAGACCCTGCCGAAAAAAACAGTCACATGGGGTTAAACTCTTGACGAAGCGCCGCTGCACTCGCCCGTATCGCTGTGATGAAAAGCCGACGGCTGACCCCACAAATAAGAGGAGGACAAGTGACTAAACTGTATTTCACATAACACACAGTCAAGCCTTTCATTTTAAGTTTGCCATCAACGGTGTAGAACCAAAACTACTTCCACACAACTCTCCTCGGATGATTCGGAGCTGTTAATGTCCGCTCAGAGTGGAAACACTTTGTTTACTGAGGTCAAGAGAGCAGCGGATGTGACTGAGGGTCAAGCTGCGCTCACAGCGCCCTCTGTTGGACAGAATGGTCCACTGCACCAGACGCCATTCGAATATTTGTTTACTATTCGGTTAAGGATATTTATCCCCATATTCGATTGGTTATTTGAATATTGAATATAAAGTGACAACCCTATTCACCATGAGTAGGGTAGATCCTCAGCTAATGTTTCAACATTTCAAGCACAAAGGTTTATCACGAGGAGGCCGTGATGCTAACCTTAAACTCCATTAACAGCCAATCTCTGGGCAGGCACAACAGGAAAGGATTGGTATCAGCAGACAGTGGTGTGATGTTATACTATCTCATCTGATGAAGAAAGAAACAGGATATCATGTAGCCAAGCTTTGAAGGAGGGGGGTTGTGAAGATTTCCATAACAAGAGGATCCTCCTATGAGCAATCACAGAGGTGAAGGCAATAATATTGTCCTGGATGGTCGAGGTGGTAAGATTATCAGGTGACCTGTCAAAAATAGATATGCATGGAGCCTGGGAGCACCTGCTACTGGCTTCTTATTCTCTAGTTGTTGTATCTGGAAAAATTCTGGCCAGTTTGTGTTTGATGTAATGAAGTTTGTGGAGCACTTTAAATTGAATAAGAGACAGCCGAGCACAGCTTGAAAACAAGTCAACAGCCCCAAGAGCCCTTTCCCAGGACTTCTCAGAAAAGTTGGCTTGTAGTTCAGTCTCCCAAACAGCCTTGATTTTGTTTACCACAGACTAATTAGTTGTGAAAATGAGGTCATCTTTAGAAGTTAAAATCAATGAGAAGTCTAGACTTCATCATGTTCACACAGACAGTGACAGGTTCAACAATAAAACCACCCTCCACCTTCCTCCTCCAGCTAAAATACACCGCCATCTTGGTTTGCCCTAAAACAAAGTTTAAAAGTTAGCACTTGGGGTGCTGGTTTGGCGGAGTGGTTAGCAGTCAGGTGTGTCCCATATACATACCTCTGCCGGCCCGGGCCAACCTGTGGCCAGTTCACTGTTCACTGCTAAAACAGCATGAAGGCCTCTCCAGTGGATGTCTGCGTGTCTTTGGAGAGTGGAGGCTTGTAGAAAGACCTCCACTCAGGTCTGGGAGCCAGCGGCAGATCCTTCCTCCAAGGATGTCAGGTCTTTTTTCCAGCTTTGTTTTGTTCAAAGTTTTTACCAGGGTTTCATTGAATGTTTCCCTGAGGTTCCCTCCAGTGGGGCGGATTGAGTGTGATCCAACAAAGGACCAGAACAGTCTATGATCCGGTGCCAGGAAGATGGCATTAAAAGATTTGTCAACAGTCACTTTTTGGTTAAAATAGGGGGTTAAAGTCTAAGTCTGTCGTGATACTGCGAGTGAACTGCTGGCAGAGCTGTTTTATTTGCATTTTACCAAAGTCCCACCCCTGTTGTATGTTAGTGAAGGCAGCCCTGCTCTCTGTTGGACTCCCAAAAACACTTAAAAGCAGTTCTAAAGCCTGGGTATGTAACAAGGCCATGTTAAAAGGCCAAAAGGCGCTCTTTAAAGGAGTGTTTTTGATGAAAACACAACAGGAGACTAAAAATGATCACTAAAACTTACAGGCTGGATAAAACACCTCTTAACAATATTTAAATGTTGTTTAAAACAATAAAAGTGGTCCAGTCTGACCAGAGATAAATCGCCCTCCCTGCTGTGGCTCCAGGTGTACTGTCTGTGCTGACTGTTAAAAACCCTCCACACACTCAGCTCCTGCTTCTCCATCAGCTGTCTGAGTGTGTGGGACGAAGGAGGTTGTGGCTCCTGATGGTTTTTCCAAGGTTCAATTTTCAGTGCAATTAAAATCACCCCTAAAACAGAAAGCCATTATCCTCAAATTTTTGACACAGTCACTTAAACTGTTGAAAAATGCTACCCTGTGCACTGCATTAGTGGGAGTGTAGACCTTTTAAAACACCATTTTAATATTCTCAAAAACAGCTTTGACCTTCAATAAAACACCTGGAATAACTTCTTCAACAGTAAAAGAAAAAGGTAAAAAACTCTGAGCAAATAAAATCCCCATCCCTCCACTCAGACCGGACCTGTGGCTTACAATCACCCCACCTTTAAAAGTCCTCTTCGTCACTCAGAGAGTATTTGTGACATAGACCAATGCTTACATCACAATTTGAACTATTTAAACAGGGAACGTTGGATAGAAATAGGAACATTTTTTTGAGAAATGGCCTCCATCTGGAATTTTCAAGTGTCTAACATCATGTTTTAGAAAAAGATTTGCCCTTACAGAGCATTTGTGCCAAATTTAATTCTTGCATCACCATTGGATTATTTGTTGATGAGCATTTGATGGGCATGGCAGCCATCTTGCAAAATGCATGCTCCCATGATCCAACCTGAAGTCAATAAATGGTGGGGTTGACAATACAATTAATTATTTTAAGATTTATCTGTGAAAGCAAAATGTAACATAATGAATTTGTCCTTTTTACTTTTGCTTAAAATGACCTCTTTACTTTTATTTATTCATATAATATTTTATATTAAGAAGTCAAACCACTGAAAATGTATCTATTTATTTTTATTTTTTTTTATTCATCTCCGGTTTTATAATAATCTTACTTTTATCTGTTAAAAAGTAAAACAAGACCGTAGTAGCATTTATTATTTGCCAGGTTTATTAATTGATAAATTAAAAGAGTAAACATCCAAAAGGCCAATTTGTTACAATGTAAGACAAAGAAAGCTGTGAACCACACTACACACTGACTTCGATTTAAATCCCAAATTTGGCAAGCCAACTAGCCAATCGAGAATGTTTAAATAGCACCTCGGGAGACCAATAAGGAGGTCAAGGGCTGCTCATTTAGCCACAGCTCTGCCCAGAGTATTTTATGTCCCACTTTTTGAACCACAGCTTTATACATACTCATTTTCATTCACAAAGATGTAAAAGGGAATACCTGTGCACAAAACTGCCAAATTTTGGTTGCATCGAAGTTAATTTCACTATTAAATTACTTTTTTTCATTTTCAAAATTGCTTGAATGCTAAATGAAAGATAGCTTCATAATTTGGGTTCATTTGATTTATTTTCAGGGTCCCGAATTTTGTAAGAATATATGTATAGATATATAAATAAATCTATATATATATATATATATATATATATATATATATATATATACATATATATATATATATATATATGTATGTATATATATATATATATATATACAAATAAACATATATAAATAGTTTCTCATTCAGTTCTTAGCTCAAGCTTTCAGAAATGAGTGCTCGAATTGTCTGTTTGAAAATGTTCCTTTATGATGTCATTAACAGATAGTTGAGGAACATGTCTTGGCATACACAGCAGCCACAGTAAACATTGGAGCACAATGAGAAAAATCTTAAGCCACAGCCACTCTTGAGAAGAGAGTGGTTAGAAACAGTTCATTAGGATATAAATCAATACAGCCTGTTCTACAGAGGCTGAAACAGAGGGGTTTAGAGGCACTTCAGGATTTAATGTAAAAGTTTTTTTATTTTTTACAAGAAACTTCAGAATTTCTGAGGATGACTGGGACCTGCAAAATCATGTAAAATTAGTTAAAATAAGGGACCTTTACAGAACTAATGTGTGATGATGTCTCTTAAACTACATCCATGTTACATGTTAGTCTGTGGCTTCACTGTCTGACGCCTGAGTACACACATTCACTCCAGGTGTTGTCTCTTTGTCTCGCTGATGGATCGTCATGGTTCCACTTCAGAGCAGAATAATGGAGGTTCTCTGGGACCCGGTCATCCTGGTTACGATACAAAACAGAATCATAAGGAGCTCATAGTTAGTGCAGTCTGTGATTATATTGAACTACATTAAAATGAAATGGGACATGGCTTATATGGAGACACTACACTGATGTGCATAGTTTGTCCTTCCTCTGTAAATGACAGGTTGTTCTTGACCACTCCTCATTCTGACACAAGCACAGTCTGAACATTAACAGAAGTGTGTGTCCATTTGCCATCTGAATAATAATTGATCATTATTTGGGCATGTGTTTCACTGTGTATTCTTTAATTATAACAGCATAAAGAAAATTCACCTCTGTGTTGGGATCTGTTACAGCTGAAGCTCTTTCTCCAGGGCCTGGTTTGGAAAAAATGGAAATAATAAAAAAAAAATGAAGTAAAAACTCATATTTTAATCATTGAAATAGTTCAGCAAAGGTTCCCAAGACTTATGAAACACACTTTGTCTTTCCCTTTTGGAAACTTTCAAGTCTCTTCAGGTTCAGAGTATTGGCCATTACACCCATCCAAAGATCACAGGTTTGAACATGGTCTATCCTTCATACCCTCACGTTCAATTTCTACCAAATCACCGTACCAAATGAAACAGCCTTCCTTTGATGTTTATTGGCAGAGGTTAAGAGGCCAATTACACCAAGAATGGGAACAAGTTGGTCAGGTCTCCAACGTTTTCCAAATGCCACAAAGAAACAGATAAAAGATATTTTCCCAGAATTAAAACTGATTGACTTCATGACCAGCATGTACGAGTTAAGTTACCATCAGCTGATTAACATCTATTACATAGGGGGGACACATCTGCAAAAAAACTGTAGTTTTACCATGGAATAATAAACTCAGTATCAGACATCACCAAATGGTGGACCTCAGTCCAGATCAGGACCAAGTGATGATTCTGTAAATTCACAAGAATTGTTTTTACTTGAGTATTTTTTATGGCAGTCGTGGATATACAGCGGACGCTGCTACTCCAGTGAACACTAGAACAGCTACTGCGGTCTGATCACAAGCATTTACAGATGACAGATGATTGTACTTTTAAGAGTTGATTTCTTGTATTATGAAGATAATGGCTTTTTTACCGTAAGTGTAAGTCCTCGTTTTCAGGCTGTGGCCTCTGTTATTTAAGTTTTTCCTAAAAAGAGCATATTTTTATCTACTGTTTTAGGAAGATGTTGACTTTTTTACTTGATTTGTAAACCTTCATTCTTTGCTGAAACCTCTTTCATTTAAGAAAAAAGGCTACTACTTTACTGTGTTTGCACTTTTTTATTATTTTATTTTAGATTTTTCTTTTTTAATCTGAAATAGAGGCCTTAAATTAATTTCCCTAGGACTATTTTAATTTATAGCAAAGGAGCTAGCAGTGCACTCAAAACATATCCTGCATTAAAAATTGACAATAAATATTGTTCGAACCACAAAATTAAGACATAGGGGAAGGCTTTAAGACACAAACAGGATTTCTGTTCAGACCTTTTGTTTGCGGAATTTTTATTTACTGGACCTCGATGGCTTTTAATTGAATACCCCTGATCTATATAGACTTTTAAATTGAATGAGGTTATGTTTCAAGGTTACAGAACAGCTAAGTTAACTCCTCAAACAGTCACTCAAGGTGTCCTTTGAGATTTAAGTCATCAGACCAAGCTTGTTTGATTGCTAAAGTACCTAATATGTTTTTTTCTAATGAAAAATATTAAACAGTCCCATCCCACTAAATACACTCACACACAGACACACCACCTTTCAACATGCATAAACAGGAGAACCAGCTAAATATCATGAATATGTTCAAGGAGGATTTCACTGAGGACCACACTACAGTGTGATATTAGACATGTTGTCTCTTTGAGTTAGAACCAGTATGTAAAATCTTGAATGTAAAGTGCATGTAAATCCTGCTGAGGCTCTTCAGTTTGGGTGGAAAGTAAAGGAAGTCTGAAATTCAGCTGCTGTCAACAAGTCAAAGCTGATTAAAGCTGATTTTATGGACCTTTAACTACCCCATTCATTTATTTATTTGTTGATTTGTCGATCAGTGCAAGCTGTTTTACATTAAACCACAGAGTCATATTCAGTCCATGTCATTAAAGCATACCTGTGGATATACAGCTGGTTGTCTCCTTCTTTGTAAATGCTTTGTAAGCCAGGAAAACAGCCAGGATGGTCATAAAAGTCAAAGCTGCACTCAAGACATTCACCAAAACATCCCCTTCTCTATAATCCTTCGTCTAAAAATTGAAATTTGGACAGATTAGATATCAGATTTGATTAAACACATTTTCCTGACACTCTAGTTCAAGTCACTTACCTTTAATTTCCAGCTTGGTCCCTTACCGAACAGTACGTGTCCACATGAAGCAACAGCACAGTGGTAGGTTCCAGCATGAGAACGATTCAGCTTCTCCATCTCCAAGCTGTAGACACAAGAGTGTGTTTGGGAGTTTACTTCTCCTCTCAAACTCTTTATTCATGCCTCCATGGGTGGAGATAAGTCCTGGATGAGCTTCTTGAGGGTTCTTCACCCAGTAAACTCTGAGGTCTCCATCACAGCTTCCAGTGAGGACCGTACAATTCAGAGTCACAGAGGCTCCATGCTGGACCACTTCAGATTCAGACTGATGGATGATGGTTGGAGCGTTAAATACTGAACTTATTACTTTGACTATGACGCCTCCTATGAAGTCAAACTCAAGAGAGGTGCGATTAATGCAGTGGTAAGTAGCTGAGTCTGATATTTGGACATCTGTGATGATCAGGTGATATTTTCCCGGGCTGATGTCCAGTTTGAATCGTGGATTGTTTCCAAATTCACCAGTCATTGAGACTTCATCTTTATACTTCTTGAACACAGACACCCGCTCTGGTTTTTGTCCCAAACTTTCCTTAAACCAATAAAATATCACTGACCTGCTCTCCTGATAGAAACACTCCAAAGTCACATCTTCACCGACACTAACTGATTGAATACGTAGAAATGAGGACGGCTCCAGGGTCACTGCACCTGGATAGGGGAAAGTCAGGATGAAGGAAAATTATTTTTTACTTTGTTAAAAGTCTGACAGCATTTTGTTAGATTTAATGACAAAACAGTCAAAGAAGCACTTCTAAGAGACATAACTCACCCGTTACTCCAATGAGCAGACATGTCACATACAGAGCAAACTTCAGTAGAGTCATTTTGTTGAAGACATGCTGCATGGAGACTGAAGAGGACTTGTTCTGGTATCTTCTTTATATGGTAAAAGCTTATTTGATTGGCCAATCAGCAGTGCTCACAATATTTGTGATCACAGTTGTGTCTGATCCAAATAGAGGAACTGTGGTTTCTCAAAATTCAAGAAGACTGTTGTTGTAAAAAGAAGGGGAGGGCTTTAAACCTGAACTTGATGAACTGTTTTTCCGTATGTCTGCTTTAGATTACAAATGAAACTGATTGTACTGCAGATATTAAGATGAAAGTTCATGACACTAATGTGAGAAAACCATTGTCAGTTGTATAGAGGAAGGGTCTTTGTTCTTCAGTACTGATGAACACAATCACACATCTAAAATTCTAACAGAGACACTTTTATACCTGCTGTGGTAAAAGAAAGTGAAGAGGAGGAGACAGACTTAGAAGAACAGAATCTGCTGTTTATGGTGTTGCTTCAGTGACACTGACCATTTTTATACCTCTAATCTTCATGGTACTAATTGCATAATAGATTTCTTTCTCCCGAATTTAGTTTTAACTTTTTGTTTAAGTATGTACATGACGTAACGGTCAGCACGAGTGGAACTTTACTCACTGAGTGGCATTGAGCACAGATTGACAACAGAAGTCAGAGAGAAATAAAGAATCAAACACTGAATTCTACTGAAAAGTTTTAATGTTTTGGCTGTAAGTGTTTAACAGTGTTCACTTTAAGTAGTGTAGATCCTCAGTTGATGCTTTTGAAACATTTGGAGCAGTAACATCAGGTTTATGATGAAGATGAGGCTGTAATGCTGACCTTGAACAGCAGCAACAATATCTTGCCAAGTTCCAATTTACAATGATTGTACATGGCCCAGAGATGTATGGCCCAATCAGAGTCATTCAGAACAGGAAGAGGTGGAGCTATGAGGGAGTCATCAGCAAAAAGTGATTAGCATTGATGCTAATAGCTTCAGTAGCAGTTTTGTCAGATGTAGACCACATTTCTTTGTTAATGAAAACCAACCAACACTGAGAGTGATTCTTCAAGGAAATGACAATTCAAGTCCTCTTCCAACATTTTTTGGTAAGAGTTTTTTTTCGATCATATCGTGTATTTGTAATTTCCATCACAGCAGTAGCACCCGCCTACTACATTATCTGATTGGCCTGTCATTAATGTGATTGACGGCACGATCATCCAATCACCTGCTGGACAAGCTTTGCAAAGTTTCTGGTCATTCTCAAATACTTTCGATGGGCTGTTAGAAACACTAGTGAAAAATATTGAACTATCTTGCATCAGGTTAACTTTTTAGCATCCCCCTTACCCTCCAACCTCAAATCTCTAAAATGGTGGGGTTGACAACATAATGAACAATTGCAATGATTAATTTCATGCTAACTTTTATGCGTGAAAGGAAACACAACAGTAAATATTTCATCTTAACTTCTTATTCAAAAAATAGTGTTTATCAATTAATCAAACCACTTAAAACCTTTATTTTATTTTTTTCTTATTAATCTCAAATTTGTATAACCTTTATTTTATCTTTAATAAATTAAAATAACAAAATGACACCATTTAATTATTTGTCAAGTTTATTTTATTGAAGAATTAAAAAGGTTAACATACAAAATGACAAATTTTAGTTCTTACAGTGAGGTAATGTGCCATAATGACAGAAAGAAAGCTGTGAACCACACTACACTCTGACTTTGATTTAAATCCCAAGCCAACAAGCCAATCAGAACTTAGAATGTTTTAATGGCACCTGGGAGACCAATGAGGGGGTCAAAAGGTCCCTCATTTGGCCACGCCCTGTCCAGAACATTTTTCACACCTCCATTTAAGAACAACAGCATTAAGCTGACTGATTTTGATTTATGAAGATGTAAAGCAAAAATCTAGGCACAAAACAGAATATGGTTGCATTGTAACTGTGTACCTTCCTAAATTACATTCTTTCCCATTTTCCAAATTTGTTTGAACCATGAAATGTTTCTTGTTCTAGTTCAGTTGATAGCTCAAGCTTTCAGATGTGTGTGTTAAAATAGTCTGTTTGAAAATGTTCTCTTAATGATGGGACAAGCTTAATCCACAGCCACTCTTGAGAAGGGAGCAAAAACAGTTCATTAGGATTTAAAGCAAAACAGCCTGTTCTAAGCAAGGCTGAAACAGAGGGGTTTAGAGGCACATCAGGATTTAATGTTAAAGTGGTTTTTAGTCAAGAAACTTCAAAAATTCTGAGAATGACTGGGACCTGTATAAAACGAATGCATGATGATGTCTCTTAAACTTCATCCATGTTACACGCTGGTCTGTGGTTTCACTTTCTGACGCCTGAGTACACACATTCATTCCTGTTTTTGTCTCTTGGTCTCGCTGATGCATTGACATGGTTCCAACTCAAAGCAGAATAATGGAGGTTCTCTGGGACCTGGTCAACCTGGTTATGATATAGAACAGAATCATTAGGAGCTCATAGTTAGTGCTATCTGAGACAGTATTGTGATGCATTTAACTGGGTCCAAAAACAACTGAAGACACTGGACTGAGGTGCATATTTTCTTCTTCCTCGGTAAATGAATCGATTTCCAGTATGAAAAAGTGCTTGACCACTTCTCATTCTGACACAATCACAGCCCTGTGCATAAACAGAAGTGTGTGTCCATTTGTCCTCTGAATGATGATTGATTATTTGGGCATGTCTTTCACTGTGTATGTTTTAATTATAATAGAAGAAAACTCACCTCTGTGTTGGGACGTGATAGAGCTGATGCTCTTTCTCCAGGGCCTGGTTGGAAATAAAAACATGGAATTAATACATTTATATAGAAATAAAACAGGTAGTTAACGCGAGCAATCATTTCACTAATCATCATTTGGTTGCATAACATCACAGGCCTCTTCATGCCTCTACACCAATGACAGTGAAGGCCAGAGGTATTCTGTTTCACACTGTCCATCCTCCTGTAAGTCCATCCATATGAATGGCTTTGTGAATCTTTTTTAATTTTTAATGTCATTAGAAGGGGTTTGGGAAGCCGAGAAATGCACAGAGAAAATGCCCTCAGCCTCTTTCACAAAAATGCCCTTAAAATGCTCTCTTTTTTTTTACTTCCTGAGGTTTGTGTTGTCAACAATTTTAGACAGTTAGGGCGTGATCTACTAAGATCCAAAATAACAAGTGCTCAATTGCATGTGCAATCAATAAAATTGTACCTTCTATTAGTGGGCGTGTTGCGGGTGAGCTACCATCACTGCGTGCACAATTCATAACAGGCGCAGAGGTGGTGGACAGCCCTCTTTAAAGTAGGACTTTGTGTGTGCTACTGGCTTTCACCATGTTTGGGAGAGCAGAGTGGCTGCAAATTTGTGACTGCATCACATTCTCCACACGCTGACAGCCTCTAAACTCACTGTCAGTGTGTGGAGAGTGTGATGCAGTCAACTCTGAATGACAAACAGAGTGATTATGGTTATGATTTTGTTTTTTTTTTTACAAAGGTTAAATAGAGAATTTTGAATAGAGGGTTATATAAAGAGGGTTTACTTTAGGTGTGCGTCTGCATGAGTTTGAAACCACTCTAAACCCTTCCTCTTTTTTCCGGTCCATTATAATAACAGACAGCCTTCAAGTCTTTCTGTTTTTCATTAAAAATTTTAGTCAGTGACGGAAAATATTTTGTTTATGCAACCTCTGTTTCTCACCACATTGAGCACAGCCCTTTGTGTGTGACACTGTGCCTTTTGTGCACCTGCTTTTCAAATGTACTAAATTCAGATGTAAAAACACTGCATGCAATCACTTGCTGGTTTGATAAATCACGTTGCGGGTGCAAAATGCACACATTTGAATCTCCTCCTCCCAGTACAACATGTGTTCTGATGAACTGCATGTATTTTGTAACCTGACAAGCCAGATGGACAGCTCCATATATCTGGCACAGAAATATTTCACTAGTCCATCTGGATAGGAGCCCTTGAAATTAGTTTTCAGGGGCAGAATGTTTAAAAAAAACACAAGCTTGTGATTGGACAATCATTTTGCTAGTCACATTCATCACAGACCAATCCACATTGAGCAGGGTTGCCTCATATAAAGTAGCAATGTTTTCATTGAATTTGTCATGATTTTTTTCTTTTATAAATACATTTTATGTTATTATTTTGTTTGTATTAGGTGCTGATGCTGCTCAGTGATTTTTGAAGAATGCATGATGCAAAATGTGCCTGTTTGTTACTTGAAATGGCTGGATAAAGAATTGAAAAAAATGTAGCATACATAGCGGCTAACTTAGCCACGAACAGCTAACAACAGTTAATGACCATTAGCCATTAGCCGCTAATTTAGCAGCTAACAGCTATCGGCCTAATACTATCATTTTACTCTAAATTGTACCACACAGATGATTCATTTAACACTTATATGTGACATGAACCTCGTCAAAGACAATCCCTACATGTAAACTTATGAGGAGGGCAGATTACGCCAAGTTTCACTAAGTAGCAATGATGACAATAGGCTAATCGGCATGTCTGTTCTCAACTTCCAGTTGTCGTCACATCCCTATTTTACAGCTTCTGCCTCTCTTCCCTGATTGGGCCGTTAAAAATTCAGCCGAGTGAAGTCGTTGGACAATGGAGGCTGGCAAGACGGACCTGCAGGACTTCAGAATCAGGCAGGTCTGTCTGCTCTGCAAGGCTATGTATTCTGCATATTCAGCATAGACCATTACCATAGCATCCTGGAGTCCCGCCCCCTTAAGGTCCAAACTTTTCCAAAAAGGAGGGAAAAAGAGCTGTGTCTAGATTGATTTTTTAATTCATTTTTCATTTGACTTCAATCTAAATCTTGTTTAACAGCCACCAAAGACACAAGATAAACAATAAAACACATCAGGACCTGGGACCTTTTGGGGTCAAAGTTCAACGTCAAGGAGTCTTGTGGATCTGCTTTTGCTTGGGAAATCTAAATTTTTGTACTTGCACATATGTCCATGTCCATATGTCCACACGATTTGATTCAAAAGGAGATCAGAGGTCTAAGACCATAGACCAAGAGCTTCATGTTTACCCCTTGTTGCTGAGAGCAATGTTTTAGGGCAGAGATCATCAACTGGCAGCCTTGGGACTATAACTTCTCTTTAAATATCTAATCTAATAACTCAGTAAAACATTAAACAGTTTTGCAGATGACACACTTGTCTTACTCTATAACTCGCTTTACTAAAGATCCAAATAGTTTAACATGTTATCTGGACAGACATGATGGATATATCAAAGCAATAGAATCTGAAAATGTTAAAAACAACCTTTTTTACTTTAAAAAAAATGAGATTTTACCGAAGCAAAAGACAAGTGATAGTTTTTTTCTTTTCAATTAAAAACAAAATAAAAGCTTTGAATATCTTTATTTGACATGATCATTAAAAGAAACATACGAAAACAGCTTTACGAATTAGTATGCATAAACTATGGAACTATGGAACTGCCTGATTCAATGTCTGCTGATCAGGTAGATCCATCTTGCCGAGCTCCAATCGACATCGACCGTGAGCTGCCTGAAGCAGCACTGCACAAAAAAAAGAAAATACATCCTGACAGCAGGATGAAGTGGAGCAATGGGTGAGATCATTACAGATTGATGTTTTTTTTTGAAACTTCATTTTAATTTCTGATTTATTTTTATAATTTTTTTTAAATTAGTTTTTCTGATTTTATTTTATGATATATTAAATTTTACACTTTAACCTAACCTCCAGTGTTTTCTCATTTTTAAACCTTTAAGATGGCGTTTCCTCAGTACATACTGGGTACAGCTGTGTGCTTTTTTACTGTCTTTTATGTAAGATGCTTTTTATCAACACTGTGTATGGACTGCAGTGTGGGTGGGTTCCAGGGCTGGGTGGAGTGGGTTTGGGTCATAAATCCTTCATTTCTATCATCTGTCTGTATGTAAAGCACTTTGTGCTACATTTTTTGTATAAAAAGTGCTATATAAATAAAGTTTGATGATTGATTGATTACAGGACGTGACTTCACTTACAATAACTAGCATAGACGCTTACATATCAAGTCACAGTTTTACTAGATCTTAACATGAAAAAGTACAAAAGATCAGCACACCAAAAGGAGTTCTCTTTAAGTCTTCAAGAAAATTTAGTAACAGTGATTTTTGAGCCATATGGCTCTTCCTGTAACTTGAGAGCCATACAGCATGAAATGTCACTGTTTAAAAAATATTCTTACAGGGGGCTGCTGTGTGCAGATATTTTGTACAAAACCCAAAACCAGTGAAGTTGGCACGTTGTGTAAATTGTAAATTAAAACAGAATACAATGATTTGCAAATCCCTTTCAACCCCTATTCAATTGAATACACAGCAAAGACAAAATACTTAACATTCAACTGGTGAACTTTGTTATTTGCAAATATTAGCTCATTTGCAATTTGATGCCTGCAACATGTTCCAAAAAAGCTGGCACAAGTGTCAAAAAGACTGAGAAAGTTGAGGAATGCTCATCAAACACTTATTTGGAACATCCACAGGTGAACAGGCTAATTGGGAACAGGTGGGTGCCATGATTGGGTATAAAAGCAGCTTCCCTGAAATGCTCAGTCATTCACAAACAAGGAAGGGGCGAGGGTCACCACTTTGTTTTTGGAAACTGTGGTCGTCGTGTCCTCCGGACCAAAGAGGAAAAGAACCATCCGGACTGTTATAGGCGCAAAGTTCAAAAGCCAGCATCTGTGATGGTATGGGGGTGCCCAAGGCATGGGTAACTTACACATCTGTGAAGGCACCATTAATGCTGAAAGGTACATACAGGTTTTGGAGCAACATATGTTGCCATCCAAGCACCGTCTTTTTCATGGACGCCTGCTTATTTCAGCAAGACAATGCCAAGCCACATTCTGCATGTGTTATAACAGCGTGGCCGTAGTAAAAGAGTGCGGGTAGTAGACTGGCCAAGAATGGGCAAGAATTCCACCTGAAAAGCTTCAAAAATTGGTCTCCTCAGCTCCCAAACGTTTACTGAGTGTTGTTAAAAGGAAAGGCGATGTAACACAGTGGTAAAAATGACCCTGTGACAACTTTTTTGCAATGTGTTACTGCATTTAAATTCTTATTTATTCTTAAATTCTTTGCTGTGTATTCAATTGAATATAGGTTGAAAGGGATTTGCAAATCATTGTATTCTGTATTTATTTACAATTTACACAACGTGCCAACTTCAATGCGGGTTTTGTAATTTTTTTGGATCTGACATCCAACCAGGTCTGTGTACATTCTCTTTGTCAGGTGTCAACCTCATGTCTTTTTTAAATGAAAAACAAAAATCAACATTAAAACTAGTTTTAACAGACACAAAAAGAAAGGATAAATCTAAGAACTAAGACAAATAACCCCCCCCAAAAAAGCTCAGAGTGCAGCTCACAAATCAAGCAGGGAAACACATATATTTACAACAAATAAGAGAAAAAAGTAAAAAAAAAAAAAAAAAAAGTAAAACATGATCGAATTTGTATCATAGGTTCAGGATATCTAAGCTGATTTTTTTTACCATTGAAATAATTCAGCAACTGTTCCCATTTCACCCGTCCAGAGATCGTAAATGGGAGCATGGTCTATCCTCCATACCCTCACGATTTTTTTGTGATCAATATACCAAATGAACATCCTTACTTTCATATGTATTAGCAGAGGCTATGATGCTAGTAGCACCAAGAATGGGAAAAAGTGGGCCACTGATCCAACATTTTCCAAAAATGTATAAATTAAGTTACCATCAACTGATGTACATCTATAACACAGCTGAGAATCGTTTGCAAATAATCTACATAGTTTTACCATGGAATACCAAATTACTATCAATAATTTTAAAGTGAATGAGGTTATGTTTCATATTTAGAGTTAGAATCAGCGTGCTGACTCTTTATAGTAAACTCAGACAAGCAGCAGCGGTCAAGCCAGCCGCTCCTCACTTTACTGAACTGACCAAAGAGACGTGATTTTAACCATTTACGAGTAAATCAAGCCAAAGCTCTTTAGTTTAAGAGTAAAGTCTAAAAGTCAGCTGCTGTCAACAAGTCAAAGCTGATTAATGACAAATTATATGAACCATAAACTACCCCACTGTCTTTTGATTTGTTCATTTATTAATGTATACTGTTTTAGATCAAACCACACTCAGTCTGATTCAGATCACATCAATAAAGCATACCTGTGGATATACAGCTGGTTGTCTCCTTCTTTGTAAATGCTTTGTAAGCCAGGAAAACAGCCAGGATGGTCATAAAAGCCAAAGCTGCACTCAAGACATACACCAAAAGGTCCTCTTCTTTATCATTTTCATCTATGGATTAACATTTGGACAGATTAGATATCAGATTTGATTAAACACATTTTCCTGACACTCTAGTTCAAGTCACTTACCTTTAATTTCCAGCTTGGTCCCCTTACCGAACAGTACGTGTCCACATGAAGCAACAGCACAGTGGTAGGTCCCAGCATGAGAACGATTCAGATTCTCCATCTCCAAGCTGTAGACACAAGAGTGTGTTTGGGAGTTTCCTTCCCTCTCACACTCTTTATTCATGCCTCCATGGGTGGAGAGAAGTCCTGGATGAGCTTCTTGAGGGTTCTTCACCCAGTAAACTCTGAGGTCTCCATCACAGCTCCCAGTGAGGGCCGTACAGTTCAGAGTCACAGAGGCTCCATGCTGGACCGCTTCAGATTCAGACTGATGGATGATGGTTGGAACATTAAATACTGAAGCTGTTACATGGACGATGACGCCTCCTATGAAGTCAAACTCAAGAGAGGTGCGATTAATGCAGTGGTAAGTCGCTGAGTCTGATATTTGGACATCTGTGATGATCAGGTGATATTTTCCCGGGCTGATGTCCAGTTTGAATCGTGGATTGTTTCCAAATTCACCAGTCATTGAGACTTCATCTTTATACTTCTTGAACACAGACACCCGCTCTGGTTTTTGTCCCAAACTTTCTTTAAACCAATAAAATATCACTGCCCTGCTCTCCTGATAGAAACACTCCAAAGTCACATTTTCACCGACACTAACTGATTGAATACGTAGAAATGAGGACGGCTCCAGGGTCACTGCACCTGGATAGGGGAAAGTCAGGATGAAGGAAAAAATATTTTATACTTTGTTAAAAGTCTGACAGCATTTTGTTAGATTTTATGACAAAACAGTCAAAGAAGCACTTCTAAGAGACATAACTCACCCGTTACTCCAATGAGCAGACATGTCACATACAGAGCAAACTTCAGTCGAGTCATTTTGTTGAAGACATGCTGCATGGTGACTGAAGAGGACTTGATCTGGTATCTTCTTTATATGGTCAAAGCTTATTTGATTGGCCAATCAGAAGTGCTCACAGGATTTGTGATCACACTCTTGTCTGATCCACATAGAGGAACTGTGGTTTCTCAAAATTCAAGAAGACTGCTGTTGTAAAAAGAAGGGGAGGGCTTTAAACTGAACTTGATGAACTGTTTTTCCGTATGTCTGCTTTAGATTACAAATGAAACTGATTGTACTGCTAATATTAAGATGAAAGTAGGAAGGGTCTTTGTTCTTCAGTACTGATGAACACAATCACACATCTAAAATTCTAACAGAGACACTTTTATACCTGCTGTGGTAAAAGAAAGTGAAGAGGAGAAGACAGACTTAGAAGAACAGAATCTGCTGTTTATGGTGTTGCTTCAGTGACACTGACCTTATTTATACCTCTGATTTTTATGGTACTAATTGCATAATAGATTTCTTTCTCCCGAATTTAGTTTTAACTTTTTGTTTAAGTATGTACATGACGTAACGGTCAGCACGAGTGGAACTTTACTCACTGAGTGGCATTGAGCACAGATTGACAACAGAAGTCAGAGAGAAATAAAGAATCAAACACTGAATTCTACTGAAAAGTTTTAATGTTTTGGCTGTAAGTGTTTAACAGTGTTCACTTTAAGTAGTGTAGATCCTCAGTTGATGCTTTTGAAACATTTGGAGCAGTAACATCAGGTTCATGATGAAGATGAGGCCGTAATGCTGACCTTGAACAGCAGCATCTTGCCAAGCTCCAATTTACAACGACTGTACATGGCCCAGGGATGTATGGCCCAATCAGAGTCATTCAGAACAGGAAGAGGTGGAGCTATGTGCGGGTCATCAGCAGGAAGTGATTAGAATAGATGCTAACAGCTTCAGTAGCAGTTTTGTCAGATGTAGACCACATTTCTTTATAGAAATGACAATTCAAGTCCTCGTCCAACATTTTTTGATCAGAGTTTTTTTCGATCATGTCGTGTATTTGTAATTTACATCACAGCAGTAGCACCCGCCTACTACATTATCTGATTGGCCTGTCATTAATGTGATTGACGGCACGATCATCCAATCACCTGCTGGACAAGCTTTGCAAAGTTTCTGGTCATTCTCAAATACTTTCGATGGGCTGTTGGAAACACTAGTGAAAAATATAGAACTAACTTTCTTGTGCGTCAAGTTAACTATTTTTGCACCCCCCTTACCCTCCAACTTAAAATCTCTAAAATGGTCGGGTTGACAATATAATAAACAATTGCAATGATTATGATAATATTTTACGATAATTTTTATGTGTCAAAAGAAAAATAAGAGTAAATTTGTCCTCTTAACTTCTGCTCATTCAAAAAATATCAAATAATCAAACCACTAAGAACCTTTATTTTATTTTTTTTTTCTCATGTCAAATTTGTAATAACCTTCATTTTATCTTTTATGAATTAAAATAACAAAATAACACAATTTAATTATTTGTCAAGTTTATTTCATTGAAGGATTAAAAAGGTAAACATTGAAAAATGACAAATTTTAGTTCTAACAGTGAGAAAATGTGTCACAATGACAGAAAGAAAGCTGTGAACCACCCTGCTCACTGACTTTGATTTAAATCCCAAGCCAACGACCCAATCAGAGTCGAGAATGTTTTATTGACACCTGGGAAGACCAATGAGGGGGTCAAAGCACACTCACTTGGCCACGCCCCTGTCCAGAACATTTTTCACACCACCATTTAAGAACAACAGCACTAAGCTGACTGACTTTTTGATGATTAATGAAGATGTAAAGAAAAAATCTATGCACAAAACAGAATTTGGTTGCATTGTAGCTGTGTACCTTCTTAAATTACATTTTTTCCCATTTTCCAAATTTGTTTGAACCATGAAATGTTTCTAGTTCTAGTTCAGTTAATAGTTCAAGCTTTCAGATGTGTGTTAAAATAGTCTGTTTGAAAATGTTCCCTTAATGTTGGGACGAGCTTAATCCACAGTCACTGTTGAGAAGGGAGCAAAAACAGTTCATTAGGATTTAAAGCAAAACAGCCTGTTCTAAGCAAGGCTGAAACAGAGGGGTTTAGAGGCATTTCTGAGAATGACAGGGACTTGAATAAAACTAATGCATGATGATGTCTCTTAAACTTCATCCATGTTACACGCTGGTCTGTGGTTTCACTTTCTGACGCCTGAGTACACACTGTCGATCCTGTTGTTCTCTCTTGGTCTCGCTGATGCATTAACATGGTTCCAACTCAAAGCAGAATAATGGAGGTTCTCTGGGACCTGGTCAACCTGTTTATGATATATAACAGAATCATTAGGAGCTCAATTTTACTGCAATCTGAGACAGTATTGTGATGCATTTAACTGGGTCCAAAAACAGCTGGAGACACTGGACTGAGGTGCATTTTTTCTTCTTCCTAGGTTAATAAATCGATTTCCAGTATGAAAAAGTGCTTGACCACTCCTCATTCTGACACAATCACAGTCCTGTGCATTAACAGAAGTGTGTGTCCATTTGTGCTCTCAATGATGATTGATCCTTATTTGGGCATGTGTTTCACTGTGTATGTTTTAATTATAATAGAAGAAAACTCACCTCTGTGTTGGGACGTGATAGAGCTGAGTCTCTTTCTCCAGGGCCTGGTTGGAAATAAAAATATGGAGTTAATTCATTTATTTAAAAAAAAAAAATAGGTAGTTAATGCTAGCAATTATTTCCCTAATCTTGATCATTTGGTTGAGTGACATCACAGGCCTCTTCATGCCTCTACACCAATAACAGTGAAGGCCAGAGGTGTTCTATTTCACGCTGTCCATCCTCCAGGAAGTCCATCCATACAGGTCATGGCTTTGTGAATCTTTTTTAATTTTTAATGTCATTAGAAGGGGTTTGGGGAGCTGAAGAATATGATACCTCTTTTAAAATCTCAGATCACAGAGAAATGCTCTCAGCCTCTTTCACGAAAATGCCCCTTAAAATTCTTTTTTTTTTAATTCCTGAGGTTTATGATGTCAACAATTTAAGACACTTAGGGCCTGATCTTCTAAGATCCAAAATGACAAGTTCTTAATTGCATGGGCAATCAATAAAACTGTACGTTCTATTAGTGGGTGTGTTGCAGGTGACCTACTATCACTGCGCGTGCAATTCATAACAGGCGCAAAAGCAGAGCAGGCCCAAGGCACGAGCGAACTAAGCCCCAGCTTAGGGCCCCGTGACCACTAGGGGGCCCTCAAGAGCAATTAACTTAAAAAAGAAAAAGTAATTATTTTTTTTCATGTGTGACTGATGATGATTC